>NKYY01000036.1:0-73495 GCA_002370515.1 Metschnikowia proteae | reverse complement strand
GTCCACCCTCCACTTGGTCCTCAGATTGAGAGGTGGTATGCAAATCTTCGTCAAGACCTTGACCGGTAAGACCATTACCCTCGAGGTTGAGTCCTCTGACACTATTGACAACGTCAAGTCCAAGATCCAAGACAAGGAGGGCATTCCTCCTGACCAACAGAGATTGATCTTTGCTGGTAAGCAATTGGAGGATGGCAGAACCTTGTCCGACTACAACATCCAAAAAGAGTCCACCCTCCACTTGGTCCTCAGATTGAGAGGTGGTATGCAAATCTTCGTCAAGACCTTAACCGGCAAGACCATTACCCTCGAGGTCGAGTCCTCTGATACCATTGACAACGTCAAGTCCAAGATCCAAGACAAGGAGGGCATTCCCCCTGACCAACAGAGATTGATCTTTGCTGGTAAACAATTGGAGGATGGCAGAACCTTGTCCGACTACAACATCCAAAAAGAGTCCACCCTCCACTTGGTCCTCAGATTGAGAGGTGGTATGCAAATCTTCGTCAAGACCTTGACCGGTAAGACCATTACCCTCGAGGTCGAGTCCTCTGACACCATTGACAACGTCAAGTCCAAGATCCAAGACAAGGAGGGCATTCCTCCTGACCAACAGAGATTGATCTTTGCTGGTAAGCAATTGGAAGATGGCAGAACCTTGTCCGACTACAACATCCAAAAAGAGTCTACCCTTCACTTGGTTCTCAGATTGAGAGGTGGTATGCAAATCTTCGTCAAAACCTTAACCGGCAAGACCATCACTCTCGAGGTCGAGTCCTCTGATACCATTGACAATGTCAAGTCCAAGATTCAAGACAAGGAGGGCATTCCCCCTGACCAACAGAGATTGATCTTTGCTGGTAAGCAATTGGAAGATGGCAGAACCTTGTCTGATTACAACATCCAAAAAGAGTCCACCCTCCACTTGGTCCTCAGATTGAGAGGCGGCTTGTAATACCGGAACTAATAAGGTTAGTCTCGAGCTTGGTCTTGAAACGTCACCAAAAGTTGCAATTGCTTTCTTTTTCTAATTTAGCTAATTACACATCCGCTACTTTACCTTGGTGTAGCTCGAACGTGACTTTGATCTCGTGTTTCACCACACTCGAGGGAGTGGCGAGGTTCAACTCTCGAAGGTACTCATGCACCCGTTGAAGCGTGGCATCGACCGCCACTCCCGCACACACCTTCGTGAGCAATTGGCAGTTTCTAACGAATCCCACTGCGTATTTCTCGACTTTGTAGGCATCGTCGAAAGCCATCAAAATCGGGAAAGATTCACTCAAAACGCACATCGGCATTTCCGCGGAATATCCCTGCAACACCGTCCTGAAGATATCGTTATATGCAAGACACGTCCGCCACGTCAATGCTCTGGAGTCCGGCGTGCCAGGCTCAAGAAACTTCTTCATGGCCTCGAAGAGAAACTCCAAGAGCTCCTGATTCGGCGGGTCGTAGCAGATGGCGCTCAGAATGCTCCCGATGTAGGAAAGATGCGCTTCTTCAAGAGCAACTGCTTCCGGATCCGTCATCTTTTCGTAGTTCATTTCGTCACTCTCCACCAACTCGGCCTCTTTTAGGTACTCGTCCGTAAGCACCGTCCTCATGATGTGCATATAGGAGTCCACCACTTCCGGTTTGGGAAACACCTTCAAGTAGCTTGCAGAGACACGAACGGCTTTGGCTTGGTAAGCGATGTTCCGCCGCTTTTGTTCGGTGATCACCGTCTTCTCGATCAGTTTGGAAGTCTCCACGTTGGAGTTCACGTACTGCGGGTTTTTGATGGCCAACTTCACCAACGCCTCGAGAACAAGTTCCTTTCCGCCCCAAGATTTGCCTTTGCACGCGTCCAAGAGCACGTCGAAGAGAAATGCCAACTGCTTGTCGGAGAAGAAGCTGATCGAGTCACATAAGTCCACAATGGTACGTGCCACCAACCGCCGCACGTTGTAGTCGTGGGACTTGACACCTTCTTCACAGATCTCGAAGATTTCGGCAAAGTACACCTTCACGGCGCTGACTCCGGACGCGTTTTCGATCCACGCCTTCTCGTAAACCAGAGCCACGTCTGCATCCTCGTCGTGTTTTCCAATGAATATAAGCGGCAAGAACGCAGACGAGATGGATTCAAATCGGTCCGAGCCGCAGTACTTGCCAACCGCTTCGGAACACACGGCTGCAAGCCTCCGACTTTGGACGTCCTCTCCGCCAAGATACATCTCCCTGAGCTTCTTGCTGTAGGAAACAATGGCGTCAATATCTGCAATTCGGCAGCAGTAGCCTGCAGCCACCGCAAATGATTGCGTGACAGCCAGACTCTTGTCTTTGAACTGGGTGGTGCATACCTGCAACAACCCGGTTCCGTACGGCTTCACGAACCCGTGGCCGGTAATAAGCTGCACCACAACACGGCTGGCGCAGACCTTGGACGGCAAGCCCACAGACTTCTTGATGGCTTTTTTCAACTCAGAAACCACCTCCGGCAAAATCAGCTCGTCCACCAACCCCAAGAGCTTCTCTATGCCGTCCATAAGAGGAGAATGGCCCAAGCTCTGGAGTCTCTGCGTGTCCACGTCATTGGCAGAAAGGTTAAACTTCTCTGCGTTGAGCACCAAGTAGTTCACCACTTCCGGTTCGAGCGTGGACATGAGCTCGATCAACTGGCAGAGCAATTTGGGCACGTGTCCCTGAAGAGGTTTTCCCCCAAGCTTGCAGAGCTTCAACACCGTCTCTAGGGCAAAATGTCTCACCTCCTCTGCATCGCTCAAAAGGCCCTTGGACCCCGTCAAGAACGGCATCAAGTTGTTGATAATGTTGGTTGCTTTGGCGACGGACGTCTTGCCCGTGCTGGGGTCGGCGGTTCTCACCAACAGTTTGGCCAAGCTTTGCGCCAAGCTCAAGCCCTCTTTCCGGACGCTTTCCTTAACGTCATCCATGGACCGGAAACTCAACGTCCAAATCTCCTCAAGTCGGTCCTCGTAATTTTCCGACGGCTGAGTCTGAAGCAAATTCCCGAGCGCCACCACACTTGCCTGGCGGGTTCTCCACTCGCGGCTCCCCATCCCCGAGAGAAGTTCGTTGAGAATAATGGCAAAATTAGCATCCACGGTCTTCGCCCCATCCCTGATAAGCGTCTTCCATATATCGTTCATGCTCTGCGATACGGCCGTGTTGGGGTCGAATCGGTAGCGGTACAACTTGGGTATCAACTTGCGGCTCAACTTCTCATCCTTCGCCAACATCTCATCCAAGCTGGACTTGGAGAGAACAGACCCCAAGCCGTATGCCATGCCTTTTCTTGAGGACCACAAGGCGTTGGATTTGGCCAATGACATGAACTTGTACACCAAGCTGGGGTCGCCCACGTCCAGCGCCAAGTTCAACACATCCTTGTAGGTAGTGACGGAGCTGTCGTGGGTGTTCAACACGTCGTTTTCAAAGAGCTGGGTGTCATGGCCCACGGTTCCTGCAGCTAGCTGGCTGGACGTGTTTGAGTCGGTGAATGACCGGATCAATCCCTTCACCAACGTCTCCTTGAGGTCGTTATCTCCAAGCTCATACACGATGCTGAGACCTCGGGCTGCGGATTCCTGGATAATCTCGTCCTTGTCCGTCAAGAAACGCATGAAGGCAAAGTGAATTTCCGCTGCACGTTCCTTTATTTCCGGCAAATGGTGCAAATGCTGCACCACCGCTAATAGCCAAATGCAGCTTGCCCTGCGCAATGCGGGCTTGGTCAAAGACGTTGCCGTGAGAATGTGCAGAAGGATTGGCGCCATACGGCCCGTTTTCAGCGGAAGGAACGCCACGGTTTCGCCCTGGATGTCCATTTTCCGCTGCAAAAACCCACATTCCCAGCCTCCTGCGAGAATCAGAAACGCATCCCCGGCGGCAAACAAGAAGTCGAATTGCTTCGAGATGTGCGTCGAGTAAACAAGCTCTTCCACAGGTGAGAGCTTCGACGACGGGTTCTGGTAAAGCTCGGGATTAGCCAATTCCAAGCTTGCCAAGGCAAGAACCAGCTTTTCATGGCACGACTTGGCTCGAGGCCATAACAAATCTCTGAATTGGGACACCACGGCCGAAACCTGGTCGTTCAACATTTGGGGGCCGAGAACACCAAATATTGCCAACTGTGCCACGGAGTCTGCGCAAAGGTCGTAGAATCGGGCGTTTCCAAACCACAGACTGAGCTTCTGAAGAAAATCCACCACAGTCCCTTTTTCGAGGACGTCGAGTCTCTGTCTCAAGGCTAATCGCGAGACCAAGTACGCCATGCCAATGATATGGGCGCCATGGGAAATCTCCTGCAATTCAGAAGCGATTTTTCGAATGGCCTGCACTTCGTTAACCGGGTGGGTCACAATGACAGCCAAGATTTCACAGAGGTCTTCGTGGGCCGCGTCCGAGAGTTGATTTCCTCTGAGAAGCGCAACCAATGAGTCAGCGAAGGGAACGAGCGAGCCAACCGTGTCGGGAGGAGACATCGAAACCAAGAGCCTGAGAACAGAGGCGAGCTCCACATTTTCCTTGGTGAGAGACTTGAAACACATCTGAACAAAGAGAAGAATGACATCGGTTGAGACTCTTTCGTGGTCTTCCATTGGATAATCTGATCGGGACCGCACGAGGATTTCGGCAGCCAAAAGCTCCCGGACGTAGTTATCAGTTTCCAAGGCGTTTTCGACTCTGTGACCCCAGTTTTCGTCAACAACAACAACTGTCGACTTTCCCTCGATAGCCAGCATCACCAACAACTTCAAGGCAAACTTGATCGCCTTGTCTATGCAGCTCGTGTAGGGAGACAAACCTTGCAATTCGGAACTCAAGGTCACCACCACGTCCACGAAAGAGGGGAATACTAGGCTTGCCCGCTCGGCCCGAAGAGGCGAGTCCGACGCAAGACTAAAAAGGTACGGGTCCAAGCCCCGCTTGGCCTCGTCAATGGTTTCCGGCGCGTTGTACTTCGAAGAGCCAAGTAAGCATAGAAGCCTGGCGTCAGGATCCAGAAAAGGAAAGCAAACGTTCACGTACTTGACGGAGATGTACCTGCAAGCCGAAATGCTTGCATCTGGGCTCGGGTTCGAAAGGTAAGTCCGGGCGATTTGTTTGAGTCTGGACTTGGATTCCGCAGGCAACGACTGGAGGTGTCCAGCAAGACTAGAGAGAGCACTCTGTAAACAGGAACGCAAGTCAGCAGGCTCGGCTTCCAAGGAGTCGAAAAGAAACTGCAAGTACGCCAAGTCACGGCTCCAGAGCATGGGCGTATTTCTCATCACCTCGCCGAGAGTCTCGTACTGCGATTCCCGCAGAGCGAGGACGTTCCGCCCAGTGACGGACTGCGAGGAGCTCGAAATGGGCCAGCCCTCGGCCATGATGGTTTCTCTGAGTTGAAGGGCAATGGCCCTGTTGAAGCCGATCTCTGTGGAGCCACCGGAGTCCCGCGTGACCTTCTTGACAAACGAAGTGGCGGTTTGGCGCAATCGGGCGTACGACGACTGGAGTCCGATGTCACATATCTGCTTCACTTGCGGGTGTTTGCTCATGTCCACCCTGTGGAGTATAGCCAAGATTCGCTCCTGCAACACGTCCCTAGCGGCCGGAGACTTGTCCGGGACACCAGTGAAAAGCAAGGCCAACTGGTCCACTAACAGCGGAGTGAGCTCGTAATCAAGCTTGCGGAACCGCGTGGACGCCACTTCATTGATGGCGGAAACGGGGTCCACGGAGGCCACGAGAAGCGGCAAAACAAGCGCCGAATCGGAAAACCCGGCGCTCAAGAACGCTAGGAGGCGGGTTTTGGCGTCGGTGATTTCGCCCACGGTCCTGTAACACACGCCGGCGTCCTTGGTGAAGAAATTGGACTCGGCAAAACTCAACCCCGGCATCTGGACCACGGTCTGGCCCGCGTTGGGCAAAAGGAGGAAGAACCGGGAAATCACCCGGCCCAAGTAGGCCTCGGACGCGCCGGCGGCGTCGTTCGGAAACAAAAACGACGGCATGTTTTCGGCGTCGGCCGAGCCCTTTTCCGGCGCTCTCCAAGTGCGCAACAACTTCACTAGAATGCTGAACAAGCGAGCCGCCACCGCATTCGGAAAAGTGCCCATTTCCGCCACTATTTCGGGCACAAGCTCCCGCTGGGCAGCGGGCGTCATGCGGTCCACGGCCTTGGATAAAAACAACAACGAGTACAAACGCACGGCATCCAGGGGTGCAGATGGCGACAAATTCGGGGTCCGGGCCTGCTCTAGAAGGGCGTGTGCAGGCAATTGGAGGTTTCGGGCGGCGGAAATCCGGGGGAAGGTGTTTTTGATCAAGCTGAAGACGGCCTGGCGGACGTCGGCGTCAGGGCTGGCGAGTTTGAGGAGCACGGGCGCCAAGTACTGGCGTAGCGCCTCCTGGAGCTGGGCGTCGGAGTCGGCCAAGGCGATGCGGAGATCGGCTTTTTGGACAAGCGCCAATTCCGTCATGTGTGCAGTCTTTCTACCTGGTGGCGTCTTGGGGAAGACGGCTGTAGTTCTATGGATGTGCAGTTGCAGGGCGTTGAGGCGTGGTAGGTGGCGAGGCGTGGGCCGCGCGTCTCTCAGTGGTTGGGAGGTACGGGTTCCCGGGCCGCCAGCAGTTCAGTCATCCGAACATGTGCAGGAAACCGAACATGTTCAGAGTTAAGTCTTCCGAACATGAGTTAAGCCTTCCGAACATGTTCAGAGTTAAGTCTTCCGAGCCGCCAGTAGTTCCCGTCTTCCGAACATCTTCAGTTCCAATCACCCCTATGTGTTCTTGTACTCCCTCAAGATCACCGGCACCGAGGACGGCGGCAACGCACCCAACTCCGTCACAACCTTGTTGATGTACTGCGGCGGAGTGAGGTCGTACATGATGTTCAAAATGTTGAGCAGCGGCACCTTCTCCCAGTCGTGCAACGGGTTCGGCGGCTCCGAGTCCCTTTCCTTCTTGTCCGTGGCCCGCTTGGCCACGTCGGGCTCCTGCAGCTTGATGAACTGCTCAAGCGCCAACGACTTCCGTGGCGGAGGCTGCTTCAGGTTGATGTTCACGAGCAAGTCGTTGGGATCGGCCAACTCATTGGTAGTCACGGAGTCCAATTGAACACGATCCGAGAACTTGATCGACTCGCAGCACGTGAGCACCGAGATGTTTCTCCGGTTGCACATCATGGCGATCATGGCCGTGCCCACGCGGCTGTACAAATGGCCATTGGAGAGCATGGCGTGGGCGCCCAAAAACGCCAAGTCCACGTCCTCCAAGATCGTCAGCGACAACAGGTTCATCAACACGTACGTGACCTTGAGCTTATCCTGCGTGATGGTCGCACCTGGGCGTCTGCTGGGAACGTCCGGCGATGGCCGCATCCGAGTTTCACAGAGAGACGCAAGCAACTTCTTGCCTTCGAACAACGGGTGCGAGTCCACAATCACCAAGTTGAACGACTTGTTCTGCTCCAAAACACAGTACTGAAACAACTTGAGCAACACCTCCGAGTGGCCGAAAGTGAGCACCGTGCACCCGTTCGTGATGTGATGCGACGAGTTTTCGATGATCAACTGGTCCAGCAACCAAATGCGGTCCCGGATGAACTCGTCGATTCTCCGGCACAACATGTCCTTGGCCTCCTGCTCCGCAGTGTCTATGGAAATGAGCGAAATCTCCTGCTTCAACCAGCGGATTCCGTTTCCCATCGACAACGAAAGCGGCCGTGCGCTCTTCAAGTACTCGATCTGGTGCGACAAATGGCCCGTCAAGTGTCGCGTCAACGTGGTGTTCTCTGGAGTCTGGTAGTCCTGGATCACGGCCTTGAACACATTGAGCATTTCCCGCAACCGCGCCGTGGACCCGACGATTTTGTGGCTGGCGAAGTTGAGCGACAATGTGAGGATCGCCGGGTGAACGATGTGAGACACCGTGGGCGACTGGCCGTTGCGTTGCTCACGGGTCTCCAAGTGGCTGAAGAGCGCCGGGATTTTGGTCACGTCTTTTTTGTACACGGCCTGGCTCAACTGCTTCTTCAAGTTTGTGTTGGTGGTTTGTTTCTTCTTGTCCATTTTCTGTTGGGCTAGCTGCTCCTGCTGCTCGGGGCTGATGCCCAACGCTTCCTTGTGTGCGGACCGCTTGGCTGCCTTTTCTTTTTTTTTGAGTTCCTTGAGCTCCTTGTTGGAGAGCCTGGCCTCGGCGTTGCTGGCCTCGCTGCTGCCGGCCTCTGGTTTGGGTTTTTCGTCTGCCATGTGGGTGTTCTCAGTTACGACGATGCGTGAGTAATGAGGTTGGTCGTGCGCGGCCCAAACAGAACTAGGCCTGTGGCGGAACGCCGCTGTTGACGCCAGTGGGCCGCTGTGGACGCCAGTGGCTTTCGCTGAGCTCCCCAAAGGCACCCCTCTTCTTCGTGGTGTCGTACAATCTCACAATCTTCTCGAGGTTCTGGTCGTCAACTTGCGAAAACGCAAACCCTCTCTGCTTCTTGATCCTCTGCACCTGCCTCACCTTCCGAATGGCCTTCTCGAACTGCTCCATTCGGGGCCTGTAGTCCTGGATATTGAACTTCTGGATCTCTTGCACATAGTGGTAGCTCTCCGGGTTCTGAATCCGCTTGAAGAACTTCCACGCAAAGTCCCGTATGAGGCAGAGAATCGCCACTCCAAAAACAGCGGCCCAGAACGTCAAACTGGGATACGTGTGTGCCAAAACACCCTCGTACTCCTTCGAAACGTTTATGAGTGGTGCAATCGTGGCGTACGCAGGGAGCCACACCAACCAGAGCACAAACGAGCCTGGGATTGCAAGCACGGTGAATTTGGTCCAGAGTGTCACCAGAAGGGCCGCCTTGCCGAGAGCCGTGAGTGTGCACGTGGTGTAGATGAGCGTTCCCCACGACCAGTTGTCCGCCACGCCTCCGTCTGGAAGGTAGTTGGAGAACCTTAGAAGCGTCATCATGCACACGAAAATCACCGCCGAGTGGAAGAAGCCATTGATGATCCAGCCCCAGAAAATCGTCACATTGAAGAACTTTTTCTTGATTCCAAGCTGGTACAATTGCGGGTACCTGTCTAGGAGACGGGCACTGACAAACTGGTCGAAAACACCCATGACAAATGGCGGGAACACGGTGAAGAGCACATTGTAGAACGTCAACGTCCATGACTCCATCAACGACTGGCCAGAAAACGCGTTGTTGAACACGAACCAAAATTGCGTCATGTACAAGCAGATGTTCTTGTAGAAGGAGTAGAGAATGGCGTTGGAGATCCGCTGGTACGACCACGCTCCATGCACAAGCAAAAGCTTCTTCAAGTACTTGAACTGGCCAATCGAGACATCGGCACTGCGGGCGGCCTGCATGCCTTCCATTCCACTGATTCCCACTCCGACATGAGCAGCCTGGATCATCGACACGTCATTGGCCCCGTCTCCAATGGCCAAGAGCAAAGAACCCTTCTTCTTTCTTTTGACCATTTTCACCACCAAAGCCTTCTGCAACGGCGACACGCGGCAGCATATCACTGCACGCACGCGGGTCGCTAGGTCAATAAAGATGTCTTCGAGATCAGGTTCAAGCGCAAATGCAAGCGAATGGCCGTCGATAATGAGCGCCAAAGACGAGTCCAAAACAGACTCATTGGCCTGGCTCTGGTGCTCGTATATGGCCTCCAATTTCTCCTGCAAGTTCTGCTTTGTGTCTGCCTTCGTCTCCTCATTGATAATCAAAAGATTCATGTCTTCCGCCAAAAGTTTGCACGACATGCCAATGTTGATGGCTGTTTCCTGTCTGTCGCCAGTAAGCACCCAGACCTTGATTCCAGCATTCTGAAGGGTATGGATGGTTTCGGGAACACCATCCTGGAGCTTATCTTCAATCGCTGTGGCACCCAAAAGGAACAAGTCCACCTCGATTTCCTCAGCAACTGCGTCCATTTGGTCGCTTCTGTCTTCAAGCGACGTCGACGCCTCGAAGTATTTCTGGGCCCAAGCAGCGTACTCATCGTCGCTGACAATTCGGGAAGCGATACACAAGGTCCGCAAACCCTCCGAGGCAAACTCCTCCAAATGCTTGATCGTACTGTCCACAAACGGCTGTCTCTCCAGCTGGGATAAGCGTTCCAAGATCACGTTATCGGCACCCTTGCAGAACAAACGAATTACTCCGTCGGGACACCGGAAAATAGCCGACATTCTTTTTCTTGTGGAATTGAACTCACAGATGTTCAAAAGTTCGTAGCTGGAGTCTTGGTTATCCAGATCGGTGTGGATTGTCACACCTTTTGGTCTTCTGATGATGAATTTGAAGCCCAAATCCGCTGCTCCCTGCACCAAAGCACCTTCATCGGGCGAAGCAGCTTGGTACTTGATAGCATTTGTAGCCTCGTTCACCTCGGGAATCACCGTATGGCATGTGCTCAACAAGACGAAGAACTCGTTGATGATAGCCGACTGCAGAGAATTGACATCAGCAAGATGGTTCTGAAGATCGGCGAAACTATGGTAGCCCATTTCCACACCATCGACCAATTGGGCATGGCCGTCTTCGGGGATTTCCTCGATGTAGCACTTCCCTCCAATGGTGCAGCACTTGAACTCCATGACGTTCCGTGTGAGTGTGCCCGTTTTATCGGAGAAAATGTACTCAATTTGCCCCAACTCTTCAACAAGCGACGACGTACGCACGCCCGTGGGCGTGTCGGACTCCTCGTGATACATGTCCAAATCGCTTCCGATCATGTACGCCTGGTAGTACTTGATGATTTCAACGGTGACAAACAAAGAAATGGGCACCAAGTTGGAGAACAAAATCCAGTAGGTCAAGATGTCCTTGAAGAACAACTTGGCCATGTTGGTGCCCTCGATATGCAAGTACGAGAGGGTGCCTCGGTCGACACTTGTCTTGGCGACATTTCCAATGGTGGAGATCAAGGAAAGCACAATCAAGATGCAGAACAAGGCAATGATCTGCAAGTTGATGATTCTCTCCACATCCGTTCGCTTGATTGGCGTAGCGGTGGCATTGCGCATCAATTTCGTTTCGTGGCCAGTGAACACCACGATTCCCTGGATCCACTGGGTGTTTCTCAAGGTGGCGCCTCGGAGTAAAAGTTGCATTGGAGAAAGCGGCACCTTGCCCATGGCGCCCAAGTTGTTCAACGTGCCCTCATACGTGTACAAGGACGAGTTGGGCTGCTCGGACAAGACTTCACACAGCGACAAGCTGGAGACCAAGGAAGCAGGGCTCACGAGAGGAGCGGTTTCTTCCTTGGCCTGCTTGATTTTGAGGTTCGTTTCGCCATCCAAATTGGCGGTCTCGATGTAGCAAAGGCCCTCGGGCTCAGAAGAGCTGAGAAGCAAGAGATCCGCCGGAAAGGACTCCTCGTTGACAACACGCACAATGTCGCCCACCTGCACGGAGATCCACTTTTTCAGCACAAAGTCGTGGGAAAGCGGGTCCAAAACAAGCACCTTGGTGTTGTTGAGCTCCTTGTCAGCGTTGGCGCGTTTGATGTCCTCCAGGATCTCCTTGATGGCGGAAACAAGCAACACGATGAGCAACGTGCCGATGGTGGTGTACCTGTTAGTAGGAGAGACGCCGGGCACCTGCTGGATGATGGAGGTGAAAAGAAAGAACAAATTGGCGTACTTGCTGAACTGCTCGAATAGAAACTTGGGGAGAAACGTGGCAAAGTTGTACTTGGTGGTGGACACGTGGTTCCCAAAGTAGCCGAAGCGCAGGTTAAGCCCGGCGTTCAACACATGGATCTGCCGGGGCCCAGGCGCCGGGGCCAGCGCCGTGGACGGCGTTTTGACGAAAACGGCCTTGACCTTGCCGTAGATACGGCGCATGTCGAAATCTGACAGCTCGGGCCGCTCATTGATACGGTCGGTGTAGGAGTCCATTCCTGCATACTGCCCGTCGTCGCCGGTCTTGAGATTTGACTTTAAGCTGGCGAAAAACCCTTTTTTCGGCTGCTCCGGGCTGGACGCCGCCAACGTTCGCCGGGGACGGGTCCTGCTGCCCGCCTGCAGGTGGGGGGGCTGTGGGTAGTTGGGGCCCTGAGAAAAGCTGCCCTGAGAAAAGCTGCCCTGAGAAAAGCTGTGGGACTGTGAAAAACTGTGGCCCCGTGAGTAGTTGTCATGGCTGTACAAGATGTTGTTTTCATCGTCGGAGAGCTCCAAGAAGTCGTCGAAGGGGTTCTGCTCGTAGTGGGCGGAGTGGCGTGTGTCGACGGAGGAAAGGGGGACGTGGGGCGCGGGGTAGTCGGGCGCGGGGTAGACGGGCGCGGGATCAATGTCCAAGTCAATGAGATTGCTGCGGTCGGAGAAGGGGTCTGCCATTCCGAAGCCGTGGGAAGTGGAGAGGGTGTTGGAGGCTGAAGTGCGTGGCGGATGGGTGTACGGGTGTGCAGGTTGGTGTACGGGTGTGTGAATGTCGGGTGTACGGGTGTGGCGGTTGGTGTACGGGTGTAAAGAAATCCTGGGTGTACGGGTGTGGCCGTTTGGTGTACGGGTGTATGAATGTCGGGTGTACGGGTGTGCAGGTTGGTGTACGGGTCGAATGTCGGGTGTACGGGTGTGGGTGTACGGGTGTGTGGATGTCGGGTGTACGGGTGTGGGTGTCGGGTGTCAATTGGGGTACCGGTGTTTTGCAGGCCGCGGCAGGGCGCGCACTTAGTCATTCCCACCACTCCACCTACCACCCATCATGGCAGAACAAATAGCCCGTGACGCCAGCCACGCGTTCCGCGTGCTCAAAACTCTCAGCAACTCGCAACGCTCCGGCGCCTTGGAGAAAATCCACGCCGCATTGGCCGCCTCCAAACCCGCAATCTTGCAGGCCAACAAAACTGACATGCAAGTCGCCACCGAAAACAATTTGGCTGCATCGTTGATCAAGCGCTTGGACTTGTCGACGCCCGGAAAATACGACGCCATGCTCCAGGGCATTCTTGACGTCGCCCGCTTGCCCGACCCCGTGGGCAAAACCACCTTCGCCAAAAAGCTCGACCACAACTTGGATTTGTACCGAGTGCTGTCTCCCTTGGGCGTCTTGCTCATCATTTTCGAAAGCAGACCCGAGGTGATTGCCAATATTACCGCATTGGCCATCAAGTCCGGCAACTGCGCCATTTTGAAGGGCGGCAAGGAGTCGTACCAGACGTTCAAGGCCATTTCCTCCGTGGTCAATGACACCTTGCGCACCCAGACCGACGTGCCGCACGCAGCCATCCAGTTGATCCAGTCGCGCGACGATGTGTCGGGGCTTTTGGACCAGGACAAGTACATTGACTTGGTGATTCCCCGCGGCAGCAATGCCTTGGTCAGAAACATCAAGGACAACACGAAGATCCCCGTTCTCGGCCATGCGGACGGTATCAACGCCATCTTCGTTGATGTGGCCGCAGACTTCGCCAAGGCCTGCCGCGTGGTGGTGGACTCCAAGACAAACTACCCTGCGGGTTGCAATGCCGTGGAGCAGTTGTTGGTGCACGAGGCGCTCTTGGCGGACGCCAGCAAGCTCAACCAACTATTGTCGTGTCTCACGCGAGCCGGCGTCACGTTGCACGTGACCGCCGAGATCAAGAAGGCGCTTTCGGGCATCGACTGCAGCTTGGTGGTGGATGCGGACGCCGGGTCTTTCGATGTGGAGTACTTGTCGCTTGACATCTCGGTCAAGGCCGTGAAGGATGTTGCAGAAGCCATCGACCACATCAACGAGCACTCCTCCAAGCACACCGACTGCATCGTCACTGAAGACAAGGCGCAGGCTGATATTTTCTTGAAGGGCGTGGACTCTGCGGGCGTTTACTGGAACTGCTCCACGAGGTTTGCCGATGGCTTCCGGTACGGGTTTGGTGCCGAGGTTGGCATCAGCACCAACAAGATACACGCCAGAGGGCCGGTGGGCTTGGAGGGCTTGATGAGCTACCAGTACCAGTTGAGGGGGGACGGGCACATTGCCTCCGAGTATGTGGGGGCCGGCGGCTCCAAGGTGTTTGTCCATGAAGACATCGAGTTCTGATTGACTGATACAAGTTCGCAACTAGCAATGACGTTCGCGTGGTGTTCAATGAGGTTTAGTGATGTTAAGTGATGTTCAGGTGGTGTTGAAGTGGTGTTTAAGTGATGGTTAAGTGATGTTGAAGTGATGGTTAAGTGATGTTCAGGTGATGTTCAGGTGATGTTCAGGTGATGTTGAAGTCATGTTGAAGTGATGTTCAGGTGATGTTGAAGTCATGTTCAAGTCATGTTGAAGTGATGTTCAAGTGATGTTCAACAACGTTCGAGCAACCTTCAAGTTATCTTCAAGTTACCTTCAAGCAACCTTCAAGTCATGTTCAAGTTGTGTTCAAGCTACCTTCAAGCAACGTTCAAGTCATGTTCAAGTTGCGTTCAAGTCATGTTCGAGTCATGATCAAGTTGCGTTCAAGCAACGTTCAAGCAACGTTTAAGTCATGTTCACGTTGCGTTCTAGTTGCGTTCAAGTCATGTTCATGTCATGCTCATGTCATGGTCGAGTCATGTTCCAGTCATGTTCAAGTCATGTTGAAGTCATGTTGAAGTCATGTTGAAGTCATGTTGAAGTCATGTTGAAGTCATGTTGAAGTTATCTTCAAGTTACCCTCAAGCAACCTTCAAGTCATGTTCAAACAACCTTCAAGTTACCTTCAAGTTACCTTCAAGTTACCTTCAAGTTACCTTCAAGTTACCTTCAAGTTACCTTCAAGTTACCTTCAAGTTATCTTCAAGCAACGTTCGAGCAACCTTCAAGTTATCTTCAAGTTACCTTCAAGTTACCTTCAAGTTACCTTCAAGTTATCTTCAAGCAACGTTCGAGCAACCTTCAAGTTATCTTCAAGTTATCTTCAAGCAACTTCCAAGTTATCTTCAAGTGGCCTTCAAGTTATCTTCAAGCAACTTTCAAGCAACCTCAAGCAACGTTCAAGTCATGTTCAAGTCATGTTCAAGTCATGTTCATGTCATGTTCATGTCATGGTCGAGTCATGTTCAAGTTATCTTCAAGTTACCTTCAAGTCATGTTCAAACAACCTTCAAGTTACCTTCAAGTTACCTTCAAGTCATGTTCAAACAACCTTCAAGTTACCTTCAAGTTACCTTCAAGTTACCTTCAAGTTACCTTCAAGTTATCTTCAAGCAACGTTCGAGCAACCTTCAAGTTATCTTCAAGTTACCTTCAAGTTACCTTCAAGTTACCTTCAAGTTATCTTCAAGCAACGTTCGAGCAACCTTCAAGTTATCTTCAAGTTATCTTCAGGCAACTTCCAAGTTATCTTCAAGTGGCCTTCAAGTTACCTTCAAGTTATCTTTAAGCAACTTTCAAGCAACCTCAAGCAACGTTCAAGTCATGTTCAAGTCATGTTCAAGTTGCGTTCAAGTCATGTTGAAGTCATGTTCAAGCAACGTTCAAGTCATGTTCAAGTCATGTTGAAGTTGCGTTCAAGCAGCGTTCAAGTTATCTTCAAGCAACTTTCAAGTGACCTTCATGTTACCTTCAAGTTATGTCAAAGCAACCTTGAAGCAACTTCCAAGTTACCTTCAAGTTGCCTTCAAGTTGCATTCAAGCAACATTCAAGTTATGTTCAAGCAACCTTAAGCAACGTTGAAGTCATGTTCAACTCATGTTCAAGCAACGTTCAAGTTATCTTCAAGTTACCTTCAAGTTACCCTCAAATTACCCTCAAGTTACCCTCAAATTACCTCCAAGTTACCTTCAAGTACCTTCAAGTTACCTTCAAGCAACCTTCAAGTACCTTCAAATACCTTCAAATACCTTCAAGTACCTTCAAGTACCTTCAAGTACCTCCAAGTACCTTCAAGTACCTTCAAGTACCTTCAAGCAATCCTAATTACTTCAACTTACTCATCTACTCCCTACTCATTTCCCAGCTTACTCAGCTAATTCTCTATAATGCTCAAGGCGTCTTATTGATAAACTCCTTGAACTCGGCATAGTCCCTGGGAGGAAACCCAGGATAAGTGTCGACGATTCTCTCGATGGCCAGAGCCGATAACTCCAAGTTCACCCAGTCTTCAAGTGGAAAGAAATCCGTCAAGGCCTTGATCCACAGCATGCGGCTGTCGATGCTCTCCAAGTCCGTGCCCGTGACGTGCTTCGCCCGAAGCCGGGCCCGGATGGAGCCCAAGTTATCCACGGCGTTGTTGAGACGGAGATTCGAGAATTTCTTGGAGATGTCGTCCTTGATCATTTTCAGAAGCCGTGGCGACTTGCCGTTGGTGCTGATCATGATCTGGAGTGCATCCTGGTTGAACATGGCGCCGAAGTAAAAGTCACACATGGGCGGCTTGTCGGCGATGTTGACGGGGATACGGAGATACTTGCACATGTAGTAGATCTTGCCCGAGAGAACGGGGTCGTCAATGCAGCAGTTGACGCAGGCAAAGTGCTGATTGAAGACCAAGTCGTCGATCTCCTTGTAGCAGGCGTCGGAGATGCTGGCGAAGGAGTCCACGGCAAAGGCGGGTTTCTTTTCGTACATCTGCAAGTCTTCGGGGCGGAACTCCCGCTCCTCCAACTTGTAGAGCAAGTTGTCGGCGTTGCGCTGGGCCATTTCGGGGATCAACTTGTCGCCGGAAACGACGGTGATTTTGGCGTTTGCGCGGATCAAGTGGTCCACGCGGCTGAGCGCCACATCGCCGCCGCCAATTACAAGGCAGTGGCGGTCTCTGACTTGCCAGGCTAGCAAGAGGGAGCCGGGGGGCTTGGGGGAATCCATGGGGGGCAGCGCACGTGACGAGAGTTGTTGTCAGCGCGGGCGGCACGTGAAGTTCACGTGACCGTGGCTTTCACGTGACCGCGCATCACGTGACAATGATTTTCACGTGAAATTCACGTGACCACTGCATCACGTGACATGAAAAAAAACGTGACTTTCACGTGACCGCGCATCACGTGCCTTGAGACAAAACGTGACTTTCACGTGACCGCGCATCACGTGCCTTGAGACAAAACGTGACTTTCACGTGACCGCGCATCACGTGCCTTGAGACAAAACGTGACTTTCACGTGACCGCGCATCACGTGACATGAAACAAAACGTGACTTTCACGTGACCGCGCATCACGTGCCTTGAGACAAAACGTGACTTTCACGTGACCGCGCATCACGTGCGCACATGCTGCGCACGTGATACGCACGTGCGCGACCGCCGCGGCGTCAATTAACCCAATCGCCTACTCCACGCAAATCTCCCACACGGCAATCTCCCACACGGCATACCCCGACAATGCCCGCCTTCAGAAAAACAGAGCGGCGGCAGTCCATGGCCGAGCGCCGCCCCAGCGCCTCCTACACGCCGCTGGTGATCCCGCAGTTGTCCGGGTTGGAAAAGCCAAACAACTACACCCTCAAAATCAACCACTGTGACATCTTGATCGTCGGCACCGGATTGGTCGAATCCATCCTAGCCGCCGCCCTCTCGTGGCAGGGCGTGGAAGTGCTCCACATCGACGGCAACGCCTACTACGGCGACTCCAGCTCCACCATGACCATCGACCAGATGAAGCGCTGGTGTGTGGAGGTCAACCAGGGCAAAGTGAAGCATTTCCGAGACGCCCAGATCTACGTGCCCGGCGGAAAGGCCACCAACGCGTTCAGCAGCAAAGACTACGGCGTGGACTTGAACCCGCGCGTGATGTTCACGCAGCTGGACTTGTTGGCGTTGTTGTTGCAGAGCCGCGTGTACAAGTACTTGGAGTTCCAGAGCTTGTCCAACTTCCACGTGTTCGAAAACGACAAGTTCAAGTCCAAGTTGTCCAACACCACCAAGGAGGAGATCTTCACGGACCAGTCCATGTCGTTGACCACCAAGCGCTCGTTGATGAAGTTTTTGAAGTTTATTTTGCAGGACAACAATGACGCGGAGAAGAAGCAGCTTCTTGTCGAAAACTCGCAGACGCCCATAGCGGACTTTCTCGCCAGCTGCTTCAGTTTGCACCTGCCGCAGGCGGACGAGCTCATATACTCCATTGGCCTCTGCCACAAGAAGGACACGCGCACGCCGGAGGCCGTGGCGCGGATGAAGCGCTTCTTGGTGTCGTTCGACGTGTATGGCGACTTTCCTGTGATGGTGCTGAAGTACGGCGGGCCCGGCGAGCTTTCCCAGGGGTTCTGTCGGAGCGCTGCGGTTGCTGGAACAACATACAAGCTCGATACGAAGCTCGTGGACTTCGACCCGGAGGCGAAGGTGGCCACGTTCGACGACGGCTCGTCCGTCAAGATCAACGAGAAGATCGTGGTGTCGCCCACGCAGCTCCCCAAGTTCTTGGCCACCAGCTACACGGCCTTGGAGGACCAGTTGCAGCAGTTCACGGTCACGCGGCTCATCACCATCATCCGCAACGACTGCAAGGAGTGGATGTCGGAGAAGGAGTCGTCCGCGGTGGTGGTGTTTCCGCCGGACTCGTTGCCCACTCACAACCAGTGCTCGGTGCAGGTGGTGATCCAGAATGGCGGCCTGGGCGTGTGTCCCGAGGGCGAGTCCATCTGGTACTCGCACACGTGCGAGCAGAACGCCGCCAAGGCCAAGGAGGACTTGGAGAGTGCGTTCAGCAAGATGGAGAATGCCATCTTGCGCGAGAGCGCCACGGATCTCGAGAACGTGCTTGACGAGACGGATTTCTCCGTGGACAAGCAGGGCACGCCCATCTTGCTCAACTCGTTCAAGCTCGGCGAGTCGTTGCAGTCGTTTGTGCCCGAGAAGAACTTGGACATTGTGTGCAAGATCGGCTACGCCCAGGTCACGTACATCAACCCGGACCTCTCCAATGTGTTGTCCAAGGAGCAGAGCTCCAAATACAACATCTCCAGCTTGGCGGTCAAGGACTCCGACGACATAATGTTTCTGAACATGCCGTCTTCGGAATTGAGTTACGACGGAATCGTGGGCGAGGTCAAGTTGTTGTACCAGCGCATCACGGGATCCAGCGATGACTTTTTTGTGATTGACTTTGAAGACGACGAGGAAGAGTTCGATGCGCTGCCGCAGCGGACCGCCGCCACCATGGCGGGCGGGATGCCGGGCGACCTGGCCATCGACGACTCGGACTACGACTCGTCGCACCACGAAACGTTTGCGCACGACATGGAGCTCTAGTTATAGAAGAGCCGTGTTCGGATGCAGCGCCGACGGTAGCAGTATGCTTCGCTCAGGTGTCGGTCCGGGTGCCGCTGGTCATGGATATTGGTCATATTGGTCATATTGGTCATGGATACTGGTCATGGATATTGGTCATGGATATTGGTCACGTGGACGGCATGGTCACGTGGACGGCATGGTCATGGAAAGATTGGCCATGGAAGGTCGGGTCACGTGGACAGTCGCGCGGGCCACGTGCGTTCGCGCACGTGACTTCGTCTTCCGCGCCGCTCAGGGCACAAGCCCCCGCGCACCTGCGCCCGCGCGCGCGCAAAATTTCCGCCATCTCCCGCCACTCTTTTTCTTCACTGAGCAGTATACTGACGAAGAAGTCCATAATGTCTGATATCGAAGAACAACCAATTGTCGAAGAAGTTGCCGTTGAGCAACAAGAAGCCTCCATCTCCATCGAGGACGCCTTGAAGGTTGTTTTGAGAACCTCGTTGGTGCACGACGGTTTGGCCAGAGGTTTGAGAGAAGCCTCCAAGGCTCTCTCCAGAAAGGAGGCACAATTGTGTGTGTTGTGTGACTCTGTCACCGAGGAGTCCATCACCAAGTTGGTTGAGGGTTTGTGTAACGAGGGAGACGAGAAGATTCCTTTGATCAAGGTCTCGGACGCCAAGTTGTTGGGAGAGTGGGCCGGTTTGTGTCAATTGGACAGAGAGGGTAACGCCAGAAAGGTTGTTGGAGCCTCTTGTATTGTTGTCAAGAACTGGGGTGCCGACTCCGAGGAGAGAAACATCTTGTTGGAGCACTTTTCCCAGCAATAAGTGAACGGTTGCGGTGGTAGCTCGGCCTCGGCCTCGGTCATCGGTCATTCCGGTCGCCCATTCGGTCGCCCCTCCGGTCATTCCGGTCGGCCATCCGGTCGCCCACTGGTCATTCCGGTCGGCCATTCGGTCGCCCCTCCGGTCATTCCGGTCGGCCATCCGGCCCGGTCTATAGTTTCGCACCCTCGGTTTTAATATATCTCACCATCACCAAATGTAACCGCGCTACTACGCGCTCGTACTACATGCCTTCTCTAGACCAGTACACACGGCGCGAGGCCCGAATAAGGGGCTCAGGGTAAGTACCACACACACCAAGCCCGATGCAAGACTAACCACAGCATTCGAAACCACGTCGAGCAGCTCGACATCCAGTCGCCGGAGGCCGCCGTGCCGCCTGCCCCTTTTTCCGGCTCGAAAAGGCTGCCTGCCCCTTTTTCCGGCTCAAAAAGGCTGTCTGTCCCTTTTTCCGGCTCAAAAGGGCCGCCTGCCCCTATTCTACGAGAAAACCGCAAGGCCGTGTTCAGCTCCGACGACGACGATGCCCATGACCAGCCTATAGTTGCCACGGGCACTTTCTCTCGGGAGCCATCCCCGGAACTCCAAGACCTCCACCCATCCCCGGAACTCCAAGACCTCCACCCATCCCCGGAACTCCAAGACCTCCACCCATCCCCGGAACTCCAAGGCCTCCCCGATTCCCAGGATCTCCCCCAAGCAAAGCCGGCCAAGCGAAAAAGAGGCCGCCCCAAAAAAGGAGAGGTGCAGAAACAACCGGCGGTGGCCACTCGCCGCTCTAAGCGGGTGGTCAAAGCGGCGGTCAAAGCGCTGGCTAAAGCGCCGCAGAAGCACCACGTCGACGCCCCGCCCCGCCCCGCCGCCAAGCCCTTCAGCTCCATGGCGCTTCTCCTCTCGCATAGAACGCACGCCGACGCCGCCACCGGCGCCCGGCCGTTGGCAGTCACGTCCAGCGGCAGGCAGAGGCCCTTGACCATCGACACCGAGCGCCTCTACTCGTGCAGCACGCGGGACCGGCGGTTCAATGTCACCACGCTCGACGTGTTGAAGCACTTTGTGGACGAGCATTCGCCGCGGCCGCTGGCCAACGACGTGGTCAGCGAAAACGTGGTGTTGACGGAGTTCAAGGCGCACCTCAGGTTCTACCTCTCACATTTGCAGGACTTGCACTCCAGCGTGGTGGATATTTCGCAAGACTTGGGCGGCGTGCAGCGCAAGAAGAACGACGTGCGGCGGCGCATCGTGGAGCTCAAGAAGAGGCATTCGGCGGTGGGCGCCGAGCTAGCGGTGGAGCGCAAGAACTACTACGACATGAAGGAGAAACATGCGCAGTTCATGCTGGTGGTGGGGGCCATTGGCGAGCTCAAGACGGCGGTGAGGGCCGACGCTTTGCCGGACGTGAGTGCAGGCGTGATGCTGTCGCTTGCTGACATGCGGCGGGTTTTGGACCCGGACTGTGGAGTGCTGGCGCAGTTGCACCACGTGGTGAAGGGCCTCGGTGACTTGGCGGATCGCCTATGACTACAGCTTCCACTAACAGGTGCCTATATTCACTAACAGGTGGCCTATATTTACCAACAGGTGCCTATATTCACTAACAGGTGGCCACTAGTCGTCGCCCACCAAAGCCATGATCATCCTGTACAAGTAGAAGAAAAACATCAACAAGTGAAAGCCCAACTTGACAAAACTCTCCTTCTTGTGCTTGGACAAGGTTCTAAAAATCTCCGTGGCATCCAACAAGTGGTTCTTCTGGAAGAATTTGTTGACGTTGAACGCCAACAAGGGCAAGTTCAACAAAAACACAAGCCAGAAGCCGTTGACCAAAAAAAGCACCGTCAAAACCCCGTGCAACGCAGCCTCGGGAATGAACCACGGGTTCAACTTGTGGCACAACTCGATTGGGTTGATGTAGTCACTTTCCAAATCCGAGTACATGATGGTGAAGAACACCTGACTAAATAGATTCACGGCATTGACAATCACCGCAAGGATAAACAACCTGCTGTTAGTACTCGCCTCGCGCCCGCCTTCTCGCTAACATACCAACTTTCCCCAGACATGGTGTATGAGTTCTGACTGTAAGGAGTTTGTTATCGGAGTGCGATGAAGCAAGGTCAACGCTGGTGTACGGGTGCACCTCGCGCCGCCGGCTTTTCAGTCGGGCCTTTGCTTTAGAGCCCCGGCACTTTAGTCCGGCACTTTAGTCCGGCCTTTCAGTCCCGGCACTTTAGTCCCGACGGCTCCTTCTGCACCCATGGTGAGCGGCCCTGCAGGCCGGTGTAGATCTCCGGAAACTGGTGGTTCCCGTATCGGATCAAATCCCTCCACCGCCCGTTTTCCCATACCCGCCGCATCACACTGATGGGATGCTCCACGTCTTTGCTATCGTACACGATGCCCTGCACCCAGTTGCCTAGACGGATCATGCGTCCCGACACTCCGTCGCAGTCGACGTCAAACACCATGTTGATGGCCTCGGAAGACTCGCGCTCGTTTCGCCCCTCCCGGACCTCTGTTTCAACCGATGTGTGGTTTGGGCTCAACGACCGCCATATCTCCACGTACTCCGTCATGTTCCCCGTGTCGGGGTTCACCATTCGCCCCGTCTCTTTGCGGTCTTCGCTGTCTTCAATGGGCCAGAAAGCCCCAATGTCTGGTGGGCTCTTGCACTCCGCCAACGGCCGTTTCTCTCGGATGGAGCGGAGAATCTCCGCCAGGTTGATCGAGTGGTTGAAGCGGATCTGGTTGGTGCCGCGCAACGCCTCCTCTTCGCCCACAATCGCCCACTGAAACACCTTTTCGAACGGCTCCATGGTATCCTGCCGCGAGATGTACGGATACTGGTCCTTGTAGATCCGAACATCCACAAACCGGTCTTCGTCGCTGCTGAAGACGAGCGTGCTGGTGAGCTCTTCCGCCTCTTCCGGCACCCACTGGAGACTCACTCGGGTGGATAAAATCATGGTAGGCGTGAACGGGTCCAGGCTCTGTCCCAGATAGGAGAAAGCGCGGACTTTCCGCTCTAATTCCGCTCCTGCACACCGCGCCGTCTCGTTTGCACCCGGTGATCCACCAAGACTCGGGTTCCGTCCAACTCCTTGAGGTTGCTGAAAAACTCCAACAAGAGGCTCTCGTAGCTGATGCGGTCCTGCACATGCTGTTTCTTTCCCTCTCGCACCAACTCAGAGAAAAACGCCCGGTCTCGGTCCTGCCAGTCTTCCTGACTTCGCGTCACCGCTTTGTAGTGGATGGAGAAGTTCTCGATATCGTCAAGCGCATGGATCGGAATCGGACTCTCGGACGCTTGCTCCGCTGCGTCCGCGGGGTGCCCGAGCTCGTCCGGGCTGAACACGTAGGGGTAGAACCGAAAGTTTAGGGCGTTCAACCGGAGATCAAGCACCGCCAACGTCTGCCTGGAATTGTGAAGACTGGTGATCAAGTCCTCCATGCTGGACATGTTGTTGCTGAGGAGGTAGAGTTTCCGGAGCCGCCTGAGCGCGGTCAATCCGCTCAAGCTCTCGAACTTGTTGAAGTTGAGGTTCAACTCCCTGACATTGGGGAACATGTCTCCAAAATGGGAGGGGAGGGCTGAGAGAGCCACTGCCGAGAGGTTCAACACATTGAGGTTGAGAAACACATTTCGTTGTTTTTGCAACACCTTCAGGATGGTCGAAACCCCGGAGAGATCCATGGTTATCACATCCTGTGCACTCTGCGCTATGGTTTCCACAACATCCGAGCTTGCTTGGCACTTGGCTGATAACTCTTGCAAATACCGGAGCTTTTGAAGCCCGTGGATCGTTTCCAATCTGTTTCCATCAATGCGGAGTACTCGTAGAAAGGGGTACTCTTGAACGTCAATAGATCTCAACGCATTGAATTTGACGCAGAGTTTTTTGAGCTTGGCGTGTCGCTTCTGGCAGGAGACCGTGACCAACTTGTTTTCATTGACGTTCAAAATCCGTAGATTCGGCACATGCTCGAGTCCCTGCACGCAGGTGATCAGGTTTTCCGCCAAGTTGAGCTCCTGGAGATGGGCAAGATTGTACTTGGCAAGGTCCACCTTTCCGTGGATCTTATTGCGGCTGAGATTGAGCGAGATAAGCGACCTCAATGGTCTGAGGTCGTCGAAGTTCCGAATCTGATTGCCCAGTAAATTCAACTGCGTTAAGTTGTGACTCGCGGTCAATCCCGAAAGAGTGTCCAAGTGGTTGAAGGAAGCGTTCAAGATCTGCAAATCACGGAGTTTCCGAAACGATGCTCGGCTGTCTAAAAGGTTCTCGGAGACATCCAATTCAGATACCGATTTGGGTAAGCCCTCTATGAACGCCAACCTGTTTCGGGATAGATCGACGCTTTGCAACGACGGGAGGTACGAGTCGAGGCTCTCCAAGTGGGTGACGTTCTTGCCCGAAAGATTGATGGTGGTGATTTTCTCCCACGCCGCCTCGTCGGTGGCGCCTGTGATCAAGGAAACGATATCTTTGTTGGACTGTGAGAAGGTGTTGTTTGTCAAAGCAGAGACGGACGTCACGTCGAAGTGCAGGGAGCGGTTCGACGAGCCAAAACTCGACTCGGGGAGCTGGAAGGAGACCTCCAAGTTCTGCTCCGGTCTTCTTTTCTGCTGGGGTCGCTTTAATATACTCCAATCCCTCTCTGCATCTTTCTTTGTATAGCTTTCGGCATCTTTCTTTGTATAGCTTTCGGCATCTCTCTTTGTATAGCTTTCGACATCTCTCTTTGTATAGCTTTCTGCATCTCTCTTTGTATAGCTTTCCGCATCTCTCTTTGTATAGCTTTCCGCATCTCTCCCTCTATAGCTTTCCGCATCTCTCCCTCTATAGCTTGCCGCATCTCTCCCTCTATAGCTTTCCGCATCTCTCCCTCTATAGCTTTCCGCATCTCTTTCGGAATTGGCCGAGCCTCTTTCGGAATCGCTCTCTCTATCTCTTTGATTTCTCTCTGTATCTTTTTCCAGGTGTCTCTCTGCACCTGTTGCAGCATCTCTTCCCTGTGGATCGAGAGATGTGACTAAATCTTCTATAGAGTCGAGACTTCCCCGAAACGTGTTTTCTTTGTCATTGGAAACCCACTTGTTTTCTCTTGGATCAAGGACCATATTGCCATATTGGTCTGGGAACTCGCCCGGCTTGACGAGTCCCTTCGCCACCGGTGGGCGTCGGAGATTGCTGGCACTAGAGAGGCGTAACTGAGAGGGCCGCTTCCACTTGATGAAGTTGCTTTTTGCCTTCGGCGCCTCCTCTCGAGGGTACTTTCTCACCGACAGTAACGAGTTGCCAAATGCCGGAAAAGCATCATTGTTGGTCTCTTTCAGTAAGTGCAGCAGGCCGTTTTCGGGTCCCCCGTCCGACAGTTCGCTGGTGTACTCGGAATTCAAATCGGAGATCTTATCAAACGTAAAGGAATCGTACGCTTCAGCGCTCGGGCCGTTTCTTGGGAAACCATGGCCGAAAGACGTTTTGTCTTCGGTGGTGTAGTCGTCGACAGAATACTCGTAGTCATAGGATCTAGACATGGGCGGACGCGAGTTCAAAGGCAAGTCGGAGTCCAAGGTCATTTGAGGACTGCTTGACGAGGAAGTAAAGCTGCGGGCCCTGTTTGGTTTTGGGG
Source organism: Metschnikowia proteae (assembly GCA_002370515.1). NCBI lineage: Eukaryota > Fungi > Ascomycota > Pichiomycetes > Serinales > Metschnikowiaceae > Metschnikowia > Metschnikowia proteae. The sequence continues at coordinate 47,901 of NKYY01000036.1, read as the reverse complement.
TGGACGTTGCGGTGTTGTGGTTTTGGTTGAGTAGCGAAGGATGCTGCAAGGAATCGGACGATTTCTTATCGAATAGATGATCTCCCGCAGGCCCTTTTTTCTGGAGATGGGCAAATAGGTTATCGGCGTTTTTCATGAAGTCCTTGTCCGTGTAATTTTTGGATTTCGTGAAGTCGCTGATTCGGAGCTCGAATTTCGGGAGCAGCGGAGACGCCTTATGGTGTCTCAGCACAGTGTTGGCGTTGGACCTGACTTTCTCCACAAACTGGTTGAGAACGGACTTGGTGAAGGTGTCGTAACGGTTTCCAAAAAGCTTCAACGGCAGGCCAAACACGGGGTAGTCGTCGGGCTGGTCCTTGACCTGCTCTAGCATGTTTTCCAACTGCACAATCTGCAGTTCAGTTAGGTGGTTTTCGGAGTCTTTTGTGACGACGGGCGTGGACACCGATGACGTCAGCGAGAGCGGAGAAACACCCGTCTTTGTGATGTGCAGGTGTTTGCTGGAGTCTTTCGACTGGTCAAAGTATGACTGGAAGATGTTGTGGAGAGGCGGGTCCAGGGCCATTTTGTTGTGGTAGCCGTCCTTGAGCTTTTTCCACATGGGCGTTTGCGGGCCGTTTTCGGCCACGGATGAGTTGTGCACGAAGGTGTTTGAGTTTGAGTTGAGGAAATTCAAGGGCAACACCTTGGAGGCCATGTGGTCCGCCGAGGAGGGTTCGTCCCAGCGGGTCTCGAGAACCGAGGGCATCCAGTGGGGGGTGAGTTGGTGGTCCGGGGACACTCCATCCGGGGACATGGAATTCGAGGGCACTCCATCCGGGGACATGGAATTCGAGGGCACTCCATCCGGGGACATGGAATTCGAGGGCACTCCATCCGGGGACATGGAATTCGAGGGCACTCCATCCGGGGACATGGAATTCGAGGGCACTCCATCCGGGGACATGGAATTCGAGGGCACTCCATCCCGGGGCACTCTATCCGAGGGCACTCTATCCGAGGGCACTCCATCCCGGGGCACTCTATCCGAGGGCACTCCATCCGAGGGCACTCCATCAGGTACCACCCCATCCGGGACCACTCCATCCGAGGACCGCCTTCTCCGGACCCAAGTCGACGTTCGCATGGACATCTCAGACATCTCGTCAAGCACCGAATCTAGCTCTTTCTCCGCCGAGGTCTCATGCAACAGCGTGCCGATCTGCAGCTTGGTCCGGGCATTCGGATGCAGTTTATGCTTGAAGGTGTTGGGCACGGAGATTCCATTAATGCTGGAAACCTCGTCCTTGAACCCCGAATTGGGCTTGTATCGGAGCATCTTCTTGTACTTGTTGTTGTTGTTGTCAAGCCCGGCGGAAACGGCGGCGGAAAAGACATCCGTGCCGCCGTGTTTTGCGGCCTGCACCTGGAACTCCGCCTGCACAATATCCTCCAGGATCTGAGTCTCTTCTAGAAACTGGAGCACTTTGGCGGACGTGGACGGCGCCAGATCGGGGGTTGTGGCCATAAAGAAGAGTGTTTGTTTATGTTCACGTGTGCAGGCGCGCTGAGATCACCACAAACGGGAGTTGCGGTTTGAGCGTCCAGGCCCCGGGAATCGGCGGAATGGCGGCCGACGAGGGCAGCGGAGGCGGAACGTCCGCGGGGCAACATTCCCGGCCAGCGGGCGGCGCCACCGGAGAGCCACTGCTCGGGACGGGCACACGGCCGCACACGTGCCGGCCACGTGATGGGTCACGTGATGGGTCATATGAGTGATCACGTGTCGCACATCACATGGCTTGTCTGATCACGTGCCTGGCTGGCTGATCACGTGCCCGGCCAATCACGTGCCCGCGCCAGCAGCGCAGCTCGTGCATGTTCCCGTCGCTCCCGTTTCCATGCCCTTTTGGTGTACGGAAGCACCAGCCGCGACTCCCCGCAAGCTCAGTACACCGTATCTTCTTGACCCTTCACAACTCTTTCACTTCTTCCACTGCCTGGTGCTTAAATCTGTGCCTGTTTCCCCGCCCCATTGTGCGGTCTTCTTCGTTTTGCTCTTCCAATTGACTTGGTACACACTGATGACCCCTGAATCGCCGGCCCTCTCAACCATAGACCATGCCAACTTTGCTGCCGAAAAAGGCATGGCTGCAGAAAATGACATGGCTGCAGAAAAAGATATGGCTAATGAAATGGCTGCAGAAAATGAAGTGGCTGCAGAAAATGAAGTGGCTGCAGAAAATGCAAAAAACGCCATGGCTGCAGAAAACGCCACCGCTGCAAAAAATCCCTCCGCTGCAAAAATCGCCACTGCAAACCCCTTCAACCCCTACCCTGCACAAAACAAGATCTCCTCCACGGCGTCCCATCAGCACGTGCACGAGCAGGAATTGCTCCTGAGCTTCGCCGTGCCAGAACCGCCCGTTTCCACCCAGCAACTGACGCTTGCTGACAGCAACGCACAAAACGGCCCCGCGTCCGTAATCCCTCCTCGTACCTTGTGGATGGGCGATATAGATCCGTGGCTCCACGAGGCGGAGATTGTGGATATCTGGTGGAGCGTGCTCAAAAAGAGAGTCAGTGTGAAGTTGATAAAACCAAAAGGGCCCAAGCCGCAGAACTTCGTGGCCTCCGCGCACTCGGGCTACTGCTTTGTTGAGTTCGCTCTGTATCGGGATGCACAGCAGGCGCTCGGCCTCAACGGCCAGTTGTTGCCGGACATCGCGTTGCCGTCGCAGCAAAACCAGCGGAACGACCCGGAAAACCAGAAAAAGTACTTCCGGCTCAACTGGGCTCTGGGAGCCACGTTGTCGGCGCCCATCGTGGACTCTCCCGAGTTCTCCTTGTTTGTGGGCGACTTGAATGCTTCCACCACCGAGGCGCACTTGCTTCTGTTTTTCCAGAAGTCCTTCCCCGACTCGATCCGAACCGTGCGAGTCATGGCCGACCCCGTTTCCGGGAAGTCTCGCTGCTTTGGGTTTGTCAGGTTCACCACTGAGGCGGAGAGACTGCGTGCGCTCGAGGAGATGAACGGTATCTGGTTTGGTGGGCGCCCGTTGAGGGTTGCATTGGCCACTCCGAGGACCAGCGCTTCCGACCGACTACTCCCCGACTCGAGAGCGTCCTTCTTCCCCGGCAACGGCTTTCCGCCCGATTTCTTATATGGTCTGATTCCCTACTACCCTCCCATAATGAACAATGCCGTGCGCGATATGCCGGGCCAGTTCTATGGAAACACCGCTTTCGAAGCTCCCAACACCACCGTCTTTGTGGGCGGTCTACTGTCGGAAGTCAGTGAAAAGACGCTCCACACTTTGTTCGAGCCGTTTGGCGAAATTCTCCAGGTGAAAATTCCTCCAGGCAAGAACTGTGGCTTCTTGAAGTACGCCACCCGTGACGCGGCGGAAGATGCAATAGCTTCGATGGAAGGCTTCGTCATTGGTGGAAACCGCGTCCGCCTTGGCTGGGGCCGCATCTCCGCCAAAAACAAGAGTCATATGAGACAACATATGGCGCAGGCACAGATGCACGCCGCAGCAGTGATGTCCATAGGGATGGACCCGGCGTCGATGTTTGCCGCCAATTACTCTCATTCCCTTCCGCCTCAGATGGCTTCGCCTCCGAATATGCTCCCTTACCTACACAACATGCCGGGTAGAAGGGAGCTGGCAGGCGAAGACGAGCATCCGGCCTACGATGCCGCTTTGCACCTTGGGCCCAGCGGACAAATATCTCCGGACTACGCCGCTCTATCTGGTGGGTTCCCATACCAAATGGAGCAAGAGCGGCTTCCAGGGGCATTCGACAGCCTCTCTCTCAATCAGAGCGGGCCAGATCACCCGCACAAGCAGTTCAGCCAAACGCAGTTTCTGAACATGCCCCCAATGTACGGCCCATATGGCGTGTACCCGATGCATGGAGTATACAGCCCCGGGGACTCGAACGACGACGAAGGAGAGTCAGCGGAAAAGACAATGCAACCGAGATCTACCACTTCCGGATAACAGAACTCGTTTCCTAACAGAACACCGAGTGGACTTTTTACACAAGATTTTTACTACAATCAGGAGCAAGCTCAAACGAGCGTACGGGTTAAATGAAACGATATTTATTGAATAACAAGCCGAGTTCAAAGCGAACTGAAGAACAAAAAAAGCGAAGGCCTAGGATCTCTCGCCTCTCAATCTTCTGGCAAGCTGAATATCCTTCTTCTGGATGGTGACTCTCTTGGCGTGGATGGCGCACAAGTTGGTGTCCTCAAACAAAGACACCAAGTAGGCCTCCACGGCTTCCTGAAGCGCACCGATGGCCGAGGACTGGAATCTCAAGTCGGACTTGAAATCCTGGGCGATTTCTCTGACCAATCTCTGGAAAGGCAACTTTCTGATCAAAAGCTCAGTGGATTTCTGGAACCGTCTGATTTCTCTCAAGGCAACGGTACCTGGCTTATATCTGTGGGGCTTCTTGACACCGCCCGAAGCTGGGGCGGATTTTCTGGCAGCCTTGGAGGCCAACTGCTTTCTTGGGGCCTTACCACCGGTGGACTTTCTTGCTGTTTGCTTGGTTCTGGCCATTTTGGGTAAAGAGCGGGACTAAGGGGACAAAAAAAATTTGAGGGAAAGTGCGAGCAGGGCGAATTCAGGGGTGAGGGGATGCACGGGGCCGAGGAATCTAGAACTGCGCACTTATTGTGAGGCAGCAGAAACAGATGCGCTTTCGCATTAGAATCGAGAGACTTGGCGTGGGAAGAATTGGCCTATCATTTTGGCGGAACGAAACCGCGCGCGAAGCCGTCTGTGTGCAGGATTTGCACCCAGGCTGCACGTTCGTGAGTGAAACGGCCTCAACGAAGGCCTCAATGAAGGCCTCAATGAAGGCCTCAGAGACCATGAAGACGACCTCAATGAAGACCATGAAGACGGCCTCAATGAAGACCATGAAGACGACCTCAATGAAGATCATGAAGACGACCTCAGTGAAGATCATGAAGACGGCCTCAATGAAGGCCTCAGAGACCATGAAGACGACCTGCGAGACTAGCAGTAGACGTAACGATTATGTGTATGAGTACTATACAATGCAAACAATAGCAAAGCTATCAAGATATCCCGAAATGAAGCAGGCCTACTTCCTGTACCACAAGCGAGTGACTCTGGTCTTCATCATCTTCTTTTGTAATTGGAAAACCCCGTACATCAATGCTTCAGCCGTGGGCGGACAGCCCGGCACGTAAATATCAACCGGCACGACTCTGTCGCAGCCTCGGACCACGGAGTACGAGTAGTGGTAGTAGCCTCCTCCGTTGGCGCAGGAGCCCATGGAAATCACCCACTTGGGGTCGGGCATCTGGTCGTAGACTTGTCTCAATGCAGGAGCCATCTTGTTGGTCAAGGTACCGGCGACAATCATGATATCGGACTGACGGGGCGATGCTCTGAAAATAATACCCAATCTATCCTGGTCATATCTTGGCGTGGACACGTGCATCATCTCCACAGCACAGCACGCCAAGCCAAAGGTCACGGGCCAGAACGACGACTTACGTGCCCACATAGCAATGGCGTCCAACGACGTCAACGCATAATCAATAGGCGCGGAGGCGGTTTTCTGTGACATCAAGGGGAGGTTTGTTTCCATTGGCTTGGGGGTCAAGTCGCTGGCGGGGAGGCCGACTTTGGACGATGCTAGGCGCAGGCCCTGGAGGAGCACGGCCGTATTGGAGGATTTGGCGGCAGCAGCAAGGGATCTGACACTCAATGCTAGCATGGTGGGGGAGGCAGGAGTTGTGAGGATAAGGAGTGGAAGAGTCCCGAGTGTGCGGATTTTTCCCTGGCAATCAGCAAAAAAAAGTGCGTGGTGATTGGGTGAGCGGCGGTGCACGGGTGTGTTGTATGCAGTGCGCGGTCGGGCAGCGAGCGGAGACTTGGAGGCTCCAAGCTGCTGGCATTGGCCAGATCCTACAGCACAGTACTACAGCACAGTACTACAGCACAGTACTACAGCACAGTACTACAGCATAGATGCCGCATACAGGATAAGATATCCGGTATACAGCACAGATCCTACAGCACAGGATATCCGGTATACAGCACAGTACTACAGCACAGGATACCACCACAGAGGCAGGTGTGTATATTCATCCATTTAGCTAAAGCCGCTGAAGACCAGGCACGTGCATTCACATGAATGACGTAAACGCAAATGCCCCCCTTGGAGTGGCTGCACACGGTCAGATGGTCTCGTCGAGGTATTCCCGGATCTGCTCCAAGGTCTCCTCCTTCACCGACGGCGGAATCATCAGCGGCGCCTTCTCCTTCAAAAGACTGTAGAGAGAATCGAAATTGGCCGGCTCGTCGGCAGGGCGTCGGGCGAGCTCCTTGGCCGCCATCACCGTGACACGATCTAGCCAGCCGGACTCGTAGAGCTTCAACTTCAACAGCTGGGAAATGGCATCGTAGTTGCCCAGATCCACGAGGTGGTTCTGGATCTGCGCCCGGATTGCATCGAGCTCGTCGGACATGTTTCGGAACTGGCGGGCCGTGTGTGCAGGAGGCGGAAGAGGGCAGCGACTTCTATGTTTCCGGTGGTGGGTGTTTCACCGATGATTTCGCGCAAGCGACTGAACGCGACTGACAAGCGACTGACAAGCGACTGACGAGCGACTGACAAGCGACTGACGAGCGACTGACGAGCGACTGCACGCACTCCAGGAATCAACCCAGGACAGACCCTAGACCAGGACAGACCTGCAGTACCAGAACAACAACTGCAACAACTGCAATAAAAAGACAACATCTGCAATAAAAAGACAACAACTGCGATAAAAAGACAACAACTGCAATAAAAAGACAACAACTGCAATAAAAAGACAACATCTGCAATAAAAAGACAACAACTGCAATAAAAAGACAACAACTGCAATAAAAAGACAACAACTGCAATAAAAAGACAACAACTGCAATAAAAAGACAACATCTGCAACAAAAAGACAACTTCTGAACTGTAGACCAGGACAGACCCTGCTTCGGATTGTCTCAGAAGATTCTTCGCCTCGCCAACCATGAACTCCCCCTTCAAAGCCCACGTCAACTCCGTGGAGCCCTTGCATCAAGGCAAATGGATCCAGACCCGCAAAGTCAACTACACAGACCCCAACGGCACGCAGCGTGTTTGGGAAATGGCCATCCGAACCACTCGCACCGAAACAACAGGCATCGATGCCGTGTGCATTCTTGCTATTCTCCATGGCGACACAAAGCAGATCGTGTTGACCAAGCAGTTCCGCCCGCCTTGCGCCACGGTCGTCGTCGAAATGCCCGCTGGCTTGGTGGACCCCAACGAGTCGCTTGCCGCCACTGCTGAGAGGGAGTTGCTCGAGGAGACCGGCTACAAGGGCAAGGTGGCCATGCAGTCGCAGCCGCCTCTCTTCAGCGACCCGGGCTTGACCAATGCCAACATGTCGCTTGTCACCGTGGACATCGACGCTTCGGAAAACAAGCACCCGGAGCCGCAATTGGAGGACGGCGAGTTCATCGAGGTGTTCACCTTGCCTCTTGCGGGCTTGTATGAGGGCTTGGTTGAGCTTTGCCGGGCCGAGCCTGTGGCGGTGGATTCCCGCTTGTTTCACTTTGCCGAGGGGATACGAACGGCGCAAGCCTTGGGCCTCTAGCTGTCTTGTGGAGCACCAGTCAGTCACAGTCACCAGTAATCACCTAGGTTGAATCCTAGGTTGTTCATTGAATTTAAATGCAGGTTGTTCATTGAATTTTATCTAGGTTGAAATACTTGAATTTTATCTAGGTTGTTCATTGAATTTTATCTAGGTTGAAATACTTGAATTTTATCTAGGTTGTTCATTGAATTTTATCTAGGTTGAAATACTTGAATTTAAATCCAGGTTGTTCATTGAATTTTATCTAGGCTGTTCATTGAATTTATATCTAGCTTGAAATACTTAAATTTAAATCCAGGTTCATTGAATTTAAATCTAGGTTTGACATCTGAAAGATCCCCGCAATGTATACCACGGCATCCTCAGTTCACCGCTCAATTGCACCCATTTTTCAGAAAGACCTGGCAAAAATCATCCCCAAAAATCAGCCCCAAAAATCAACCCCTCCCCCTTCAACCCTTCAACTCTTCCTTAATACTCCATACTCCCAATACTCTTGATACTCCATACTCCCAATACTCCCAATACTCTTGATACCCCTATACTCTTCTTACTCCCACTCCTCTCCATAGCTCACGTGCCGCGCCCCACACTTGGTGCGCCCCTCCGCCCTCTACCAGCTTCATGTCCGAAACGTGTGCTCTATGCTTGGGCGGAGACTCAGACATTCCCCCCTTCGGAACCCTCAAAGATGCTCGGGACCTTCTCCAGCCCTGCTCCACGTGCCGCTTGGTCACCCACCGCAAGTGTCTAATTGACTACATCAACTCCATATCGTTCTCCAAGATCCACCGGGAACCGCTGGCGGCTCGTGCCGATCCGGACTACTCCACAAACCTCGACGCCGATAACGACAACGACTTCGAGCCCAGCGTACTAGCGTTCACGATGCACGCTCGCTGGAACTCTCTCTTGCGGACCAGTCCCGTTGAACCTTCCTTGCTGGGCGCAAACCGCTGGCGCCTCTCCACGGCGTGTCCCCAGTGCAAGAGCAAGATCGAATTCAAGCTCAAGCGCCTGAAAATCTTGGCGGCCAGTGGCTTGGTCCGCGACAAGATCGTTGATTTCGCCCTGTATGCCACCATCGCCTTGGGTTTGTTGGGCGCCAGTGCCGGCGTCCTCTCCGTGGGCGTCACGGGCCTAACGGTATGTGGGCTTAATATGGTCAGGGTCATATCCCCTGCGTTTTTGGACTCGCTTAGACCCCCGACTCTCTCTCACGGAGACGCTTTGACTGCAAACCCGGCGGCTGCCGCTTCGAACCAGATGAAGTTGCACCAGATCTCGCTTCTTCCCGTCATTATGTACCGTATGCGAGGCCTGCTGCTTATGGACTGCTTCTTCAAGCGCCGGGGGCTCGTGTGGTCTGGGTTCTTCAATGAGTTGCTCATCTGCAACTTCTTGTCGGCGTTGGGAAATCATGTGTTGGCAAAAACCTTGTGGCACAACTGCAAAAAGATCTTTTTGCAGGCCCACGGGCCCGTGTCTTCTTTGGACTTGTTGAAGCGGGGGAAGTTGCTCGAAAACATCAACTGGTCCAGCCCCTCTGTCTTGATCGCTTTGGTGATTCCCTTCCGGTGGGCCTACGACTTTTTCTATAGAGAGACGTTCAACCGCCTTCATTTTTCCATGGCTCGTGCTGTTCGCCCGAAAGACTTGGCTGACTCACTTCCCCCCAAAGACTACACCCGGCTCGAAGCTTTGGAAGCCAAGATCGCCCTTCTCAAGTCCGGTTTGGCTGCCAGAATCAACTACGCTAGAAAATCCCGGTCTTTGCACTCGATTCTTTCCCTAGTCGGGCAAAGGCTGCTTTACGCATACTTGCACTACAAGTTCCTATACATGTTCTACAAGTCCAAGGCGTGCCTTCTGCACGACTATTCCGACTCGCTTCTTGTGAAACTGGGGGTTGTGACGTTTGTCACCACATTGGCCTGGCCGTTTTTGGCCTCGTACCTAGGTAAGGCTGTGTGCTTTGGACTCCGCTCCGTGCCGTACTTTTCTTCTATGACGGAGTTGCCACTTTTGTCCAATTTGCTTGCCATGGGACTTTTGGCTGTGGCCAAGGATGTATCCAATTTGTTCTTGTGCTACCAGAAATCCTGCCAGCTCTCGGATATCACTATTATAAAGACCGAGGTGGAGAAGCGCAAACCACTTCACCGCAGCGAAGCAATTCCTGGTGGTTTCCCCCTTTAGGTCTAACGGGTTTAGTGAATCTGTGATACTGAGCGCTAGAACTGAAAGTATTTAGTCTATTGTAAAGTCTATATCATTACATGCGCTTATCAATATACACTACTCGTCATCGTAATTCTCGTCTTCCTCGACCTTTCTCAAAGGAGGCTCGGGCACGATGTTCTCGTTCTCCTCCTCGTCGTCATCATCGTCTTCTGCCACATTCACCGGCTCCGCACTTCTTTCTAGATCAAGAGGTTTGCCCACTGGCGCCACTTTGGAGGCTGGCGAAGCGGTCTTTGATCTGGCCGCCACGGAGGCCTCGGCCCTGTGTAATCCTTCCGTTTCTGGAGCCTGCATTGGCGCCGATGCTGGCGCGCTTAGTTCTATCTTAATTGTCCCTTCATTAGCTGGTTTGGCTGGCGTAGGTTCCACTGCAGGTGCGGAGAAATTTGGGCCTGCCACATTACCAACACTGTTTTCTGTAGAGCCACTAGCACTGTTTGGCACAGCCGCAGCGGACCTGGCGTCGGCTCCCACAGCCGGAGGCTTTTCGTATACTTCATTATTTGGTTTCTTCACGACTTTGGGATCCAGCTTGTTGTCAAGATCCCTTTTGCTGGGGCCTTTTTTGGCAATTTTTTCCTGGCTGGCTGCAGGGACCCCGTTGACGTGCACAGAAGCTTGCGTGGGCTCGTGACGTAGATGCGGCTGAGGCGATGGTCTATGAGAAATGTTTTCATGATGGGGCGCGTGGTTTTGCGGCGGGCCTTGATGGGGGATTTGCTGTACGGGAAGCAGGTGCTGGAATGGAGCCACTTGTGTCGGAGGTGCTGATGGAGTGTGCTGGAGTTGCTGGTGGTACGGCATGGGCTGGTTTGGGTGCTGCTGAGGAGGTGGGGGACCCGGGTGGAGTTGCTGAGGACCTTGATGAAGCTGCTGAGGCCCCGGGGTTCCCTGCGCTTGAGTGCTCTCCAAGACCATCCCCTGCGGCAACCGAGGCTGTTGATTGACTGGAGGTGGCTGTGGCGGATGGGTGTTTCCATCTTGCTGGTATTTGATCAACTGCTCTAGGCGGGCCTTGATATGAGGATTTCCCGGGTCTAGCCTCTCTGCCTGGCGATAGGCGTCCAAGGCATCCGAGATCTGGTTGTTGCATGTCTCGTAGAGGGTTCCAAGATCGTACCAGACCTCACTGATATAAGGATTCAAGCGGATGGCCCTGGTATAGGCATCCAAGGCATCACGATACTGGGAGATCTGGTAGTAGAGCACCCCGATGGAGCACCAGAACGTGGGGTTTCGGGAGTCCCGGTTGACGGCCTGTTGGAAAGCTTCATAAGCGGCATTAAAGTCGCCACGTATCATGTGGACACGGCCCAAGTAGTACCATGAATGAGCATCCGTTGAGTCGATGTCAATAGACTGCGTGAGATACTTCAACGCAATGTTCAAATCTTGCTTGAAAGGTCTCGGGTGGGATTCAGACGAGCTCGAAGGAGACGCCTCAGCCTGGGAATATAAGCAGCCCAACTGCTGCAAGACCTTGGCGTGGTTGGGATTGACCTCCAAGACTTTTTCGTAGGCCTCTTTGGCGCCGTTCCAGTTCTTCTGCAGCTCCAACACGGAGCCAATCTGGAACCACACATCGGGCTGGGTCAACGGGTGCGGCGGGTTCGATAGAATGTACTGGAAGCACTCTAGCGCCGACGGCAACTTGCCCTGATGCTTGTATATTATACCGAGGCGGAAGTAGATCTCATTGGACTTGTCAAAGTTTGGGTCCAAGTCCAAAACACGCACAAAGGCTTCTTCCGCATACTCCAAGGAGCCATAGCGGTCGTAGAGGATACCGATTCCGTGCCACAACTTGGGCACATTGGGGTTGTCCAAGTAGTAGAGAGCCCGCTGGTATGCGGCATAGGCCCTCTGCAAGTCGTCCATCATGAGATAACAGTGGCCCAAAAGGCCCCAGGTGTCGCCGTTTTCGTGGTTGAAGTTCAAGGCCTGCTCGTAGAGCTCTGCGGCTTTTAGGAAATGGTCTCTGGAGCGGAAGATGGTGGCCAAGCGGGTCAAGGCCTCCGGGTTGTTGGGGCTGTGTCTCAAGGCAGTCTCGTACAGCACGGAGGCCTTTTCCAAGTCGCCGAGCAGCTCGGCCAAGGAGCCGATGGCGAGCCACGTGGAGCCGGTCGTTTCCAGTAGAAGCGACGAGACCTCGCCGTCTGCAGTGGAGGTTTGCTGTGGGTTGGCCTGGGCCATGGCCTGGGCCTGCACATGGGGCAAGATCTGGATTTGGTGCTGGAGCGGGATGTTGGCGGGCGAATGGGCCATATTGGAGGACTTCATGGCCATCTGAACGGGTAAGGACATGGTGGGAATGGGGAGCAAGTGGGGCGGGCAGATAGAGGGCCAGGCAGGGAGCAGAGAGAGCGCAGCGCTAGCAGACCGAAATCAATGGAGAGGAGGGAGCCCGACGATTATGTACAAGACCGGAGAGGCTGAAGCAAGGAGGGACAGGAAGAAGCGGACAAGGCGGCGGGCGAAAATAAAAACCAACGGTGTAGGCCAGGCGCGATTTTACCGAACAAAAAAAAGCGAGAAAACCAAGCGTAGAAAATAAGGCCCCGGAAAAGAGCCAAAAAAAAACTCAGAATAGCCTCCTGTGCAGCGCAGCAGACAAATACGACAATCGTCGCACTATCGCCAAAAAGAAACCAACAAAGCGAAAGTGCATAGAAGAAAGGCCTGAGGATTGGGCGCTGCAAAGATGGCTAGAGGGCCTGCAGCTGTGTTTTGGGGCACAGGTTTTGGGGCAGAGGTTCAGGTGTGCACCATTCCGGCTGGGAAGCAAAGGTTGGCCTTTTGGCGTGTTTCTGGCCTCTTTTCTGTTTTGGCCAGTTTTCTGTTTTGCCAGTTTTCTGTTTTGCCAGTTTTCTGTTTTGCCAGTTTTCTGTTTTGCCAGTTTTCTGTTTTGCCAGTTTTCTGTTTTGCCAGTTTTCTGTTTTGCCAGTTTTCTGTTTTGCCAGTTTTCTGTTTTGCCAGTTTTCTGTTTTGCCAGTTTTCTGTTTTGCCAGTTTTCTGTTTTGCCAGTTTTCTGTTTTGCCAGTTTTCTGTTTTGCCAGTTTTCTGTTTTGCCAGTTTTCTGTTTTGCCAGTTTTCTGTTTTGCCAGTTTTCTGTTTTGCCAGTTTTCTGTTTTGCCAGTTTTCTGTTTTGCCAGTTTTCTGTTTTGCCAGTTTTCTGTTTTGCCAGTTTTCTGTTTTGCCAGTTTTCTGTTTTGCCAGTTTTCTGTTTTGCCAGTTTTCTGTTTTGCCAGTTTTCTGTTTTGCCAGTTTTCTGTTTTGCCAGTTTTCTGTTTTGCCAGTTTTCTGTTTTGCCAGTTTTCTGTTTTGCCAGTTTTCTGTTTTGCCAGTTTTCTGTTTTGCCAGTTTTCTGTTTTGCCAGTTTTCTGTTTTGCCAGTTTTCTGTTTTGCCAGTTTTCTGTTTTGCCAGTTTTCTGTTTTGCCAGTTTTCTGTTTTGCCAGTTTTCTGTTTTGCCAGTTTTCTGTTTTGCCAGTTTTCTGTTTTGCCAGTTTTCTGTTTTGCCAGTTTTCTGTTTTGCCAGTTTTCTGTTTTGCCAGTTTTCTGTTTTGCCAGTTTTCTGTTTTGCCAGTTTTCTGTTTTGCCCAGTTTTCTATTTTGCCCAGTTTTCTATTTTGCCCAGTTTTCTATTTTGCCCAGTTTTCTATTTTGCCCAGTTTTCTATTTTGCCCAGTTTTCTGTTTTGCCCAGTTTTGGCGTGTTTCTGGCCTCTTTTCTGTTTTGCCCAGTTTTGCACAGTTTGCCCAATTTTGCCCTGCTTTTTGGAACCCGCTTTTCGAGGCCTGCATCCGTCGTGGACGGGCCACTGATGTGTGGACGGGCCTTTGGTGTGTGGACGGGCCTTTGGTGTGTGGACGGCCCATTGACGGGGTTCAGGCGCCGCTGGTGGAAACCGCCGGGCCAAGGACAGGCCCGCCGTGGATGCAGGCGTGGAGGGCTTGGCCTCAGTGAGAGGTGCGCGGAGGGAATGCGCTGGCGTCAAATGGGGTGCCGTGGGTCGGTGCTGCACGGGGCCCGGTGCGTGAATATAGCGGAGGCCATGACTGGAGGTGCCACGCAGGACCGACGTGGAACAATGGGCAGGCACCAGCTTCACGGGGTTCTATTTTTGGGGCTGCGTGCAGGCCCGGCGCGATGAGCGCTGCGGAAATGCCGGGTTTAGGTGCAGCGGACGGAGGCCGTGGAGGAGAACGGCGGTGGGGCTGGGGGCAAGGCTCGCCGCTGGCGAGGTGGGCGCGGGCGCCGCTGGCGTGGACTGGCGCCGCTGGCGTGGGGCTGGCGCCTGAGGCGTGGGGCTGGCGCTGCTGAAATGACGTGGTGATGGCGCCACACGCGGTGTGCCAGTCACGTGCGTCTGCGGAAGCCGGACGTCTTGAGTGCTCGCTACTGAACGCGCCGCGCTAATCGGCAGTACATCCAGCCACGCACTAACGTCGCAGTCCGCGAGTCGACGGTGTAGCTAAGATGGAGGGATGGGGATAGGGATGGATGAGGGATGGACGGACTGTTGGAGGTATGGACGGACTGTTGGAGGTATGGAGGTATGGAGGTATGGAGGTATGGAGGTATGGAGGTATGGAGGTATGGAGGTATGGAGGTATGGAGGTATGGAGGGATGGGGATAGGGATGGACGGTTGGGGGATGGAGGGATGGAGGTATGGAGGTATGGAGGTATGGAGGTATGGAGGTATGGGGGATGGATGAGATAGGGGACGGACGGTTGGAGGTATGGGGGATAGACTAAGTACCTGTTTACACACATACCTAGATGGCGTCGGATGGCGCCCTGCAAGCCTCACAAATCCCGCTTTTTCCCCCGAAACGAACTGTTGAACCCCAAAAGCTCATTGATCCCAATGGTCCAGTCGTTCTCTCCCTTGGCAATGCAGAAAATCCCGTTGCACAGCTCCGTGCCCGCCACCAAGTTGCCCGGCTCAATGTATTCGTCAAACGTGTGCCGCGACCTGAGCGTTTTCGGCGGCTGGTGGTTGCCCGGAATGTAAATGGTGCCGTTCTCGCTCACCACATGGATCTCGTCGCCCGGCTTCAAGTCGTGCTGCGGAATGCCGTCGATGGTCATCTTCACCAGCTCGTTGCGGTTGCCGCTGGACAACTTGATCATCACATGCAGCGTCGCCGGAAGAACCAACGGCCGGAACGACAACGACTGCGGGCAGATCGGAGTGAGAAGGATGCACGGCACCAACGGATGCACGATGGACCCCCCCGACGAGAGCGAGTACGCGGTCGACCCCGTGGGGGAAGCGAAGATAAGCCCGTCTGCACTCGTGGTGGTGAGAAACTCGCTATCGATGTAGATGTCGAGTTTGATCAAGCTGGGCGCCGACCCGCGGTGGAGCGAGATGTCGTTCATGGCGTAGAGCATTGTGGCGTCGTGGTGTTGCTTGTAGTGCGCCAACTCGTACTCCATGATCTGCTCCTTCTCCACCTGCCGGGAACTGGACTTGATTTCGTCGGTGTCCTGGCGCACCACGTGGCACTCGAGCCGCATTCTGTGCATGGCTTTGCTCCGGGACTCGAAAACACTTCGGAACGTCTCGCGGAAAGTGGAGAAGTCGAACGGGAGCAAGAACCCAAGTGTGCCGAGGGCGAAGCAGAGCACGGGCGGCACCAGCCCGTTCAGGAACGCGGACACGGCCCGCAACGTGGTGCCGTCGCCGCCGAGCGAGACTATGAGGTCCGTTTTGCCGACTATCTCCGCCACCGACCCGGTGTAGATTGTGGGCTGCGAGGCTGTTTCATTTGTAGTATTTGTAGTTGTAGTTTCTTTTGTAGTATTTGTAGTTGTAGTTTCTTTTGTAGTATTTGTTTCTTTTGTAGTATTTGTAGTTGTAGTTTCCTTTGTAGTATTTGTAGTTTCATTATCCCACGCCGTTTTATCCGACGTTTGAGCGGCAGAACTCCTCTCGTAAACTTCACGGAGCTCTGCTCCAACGTCCTCGGAAACAATCACATTCAAAGACGGAAACTCCCAGTGGATGAAGTTGATGAACTCCACCATGGCCGCCTTGACGCCCTCGTTCCACGGCTTTTTGACCACATATATGTTCTGAATCGGATTACGCCATATCACGTTGCGTAGCTTGGAGTGGGGCGAGCCTACGTACTCGGGAATGGTCCTGCCCTGGAGCTCGGCACAGGAGCGTACTTTCAACGGCCCTTTTCCGGCCAAATTCACGCCATCGGGCGGTAGCACGGGCCCAAGCCGGGCCGCTGATGTCACAAGACTCCTCGTGCGGCGCACGGGCCATGGCGGGTGCCTGAAAAAATGTAGCATTGTGCTTTGAGTGCTCTGGTTCACTTGGCGTGTGAGTCTTCATGTCGCGTATGCAGGACGCCGTATGCAGGACGCCGTTTGCCGGTGTCCGCTTACACACGTCCCTCTGAAGATCTTGTGTACTGTGACTGTACTGACTGTACTGACTGCACTGACTGTACTGACTGTACTGACTGTACTGACTGTACTGACTGTACTGTACTGACTGTACTGTGACTATGACTGTACTGTGATCTTCTGATCTTCTGCTCCTCTGATCCCTCTTCCTTCGTCTATTGCTCTGTCTCCCTGTTCAACTCCTCGATCTCCGACTTCTCTTCCTCGGTCAACGCGGGCTTGTCTTTTAGCTCGCCATTCAGCTCGCCTCTCGCTGGCTCCTTCGGAGTGTCGGTGTCCATGCTGTCCACGCCAATGTGCCTTTCTCCCGGGTTGTGGTCCTCCTCCTCGTAGAACTCATTGTCCGGAACAATTTGCTCATCTCGCGCCTGCTGGGAGCCACCCTTGGTGTCGATGGCCATGGGCGTATCCTCGTCCTCGTCGCCCAAGTCCTCCGCATCGCGCGGAACCTCATTCATCTGCACCGAAGGCGCAAACTTGGTGTTCTCCAAGTTGTGGATGATGTTGGTCAAGATCTTATTCAAGAAGTCCGGCGCGTTGGCATTGTACATGTTGGAGGGCCGCACATCAAGCTTGTAGTCAGGCCCGTAGTACTCGTAGTACTCGTTGTAGGGCAACTCAGAGGGCAACACCACATCGTTGAGCAACCCCGACTCGAACGCCCACGTCCTGGCCACATTTCTCATCGTGTACCCTCCGCCGCCAACAACCATCAACGGCACGCCAAACGACCGCACAAAGTTCACGCAGTTGGCGTGGCCCCGCATGCTCAAGTTGAAGCACCCAAGGCGGTCTCCGCTCAATGAGTCGCCTCCTGTTTGCAACACAATCGCCGAGGGCTGGTACCAGTCCATGATCTTCTGAATGACCGGCTCGAAGATCGACTTGTAGCTGACGTCGTCTATTCCGTCGCGCAACGGCACATTCACCGCGTAGTGCTTGCCCTTGCCGATTCCGATGTCCCTCAACTCACCGGTTCCGGGAAAGAACTCTCCGTACTTGTGGAACGACGCAGTCATCACTCGGTCTGTCGTATAGAACGCTTCCTCCACTCCGTCTCCGTGATGCACGTCGATGTCGATGTACAACACCCGCGGGTGGTACCGCAACAACTCGATGATTCCCAACACAATGTCGTTGAGGTAGCAGAACCCCGAGGCCTCGGACTTCTTGGCGTGGTGCAACCCCCCGGCGTAGTTAATGGCCACGTCACACTTGCCCCTGTTCAACCGCGCAGCACCCTCCATGGATCCCCCTCCCGAAATCCCGCAGTATTCGAATAGCCCGTCAAACACAGGGCAGTCGTCGCCCACGTTGAACTTGATCTGCTCCTTCGCAAAAAGGTCCAAATTGTCCGGCAGCACGCGGCTCAAAAAGTCGATATATTCGTCGGTGTGAAACTGGCACATCTCCTGCTTGGTGGCGGGTTTGGCCCGGTAGATCTCCATCTTTTTGTAGAGGCCGTAGTTCATTATGAGCGAATGCGCCATTCTTATGCGGTGCGGCTTCATGGGATGGCCCGCTCCGTAGGCATAGTTGCCCACGTCGGCGTCGTAAAAGTAGGCCACCCTTTTTTTGTTGGACGGGTCCACTTTGAACTCGTCAAATGGTAATTGCACATACATCTAGCGGAACGTTTTTATGCAGTAGGGGTGTTGTGTGTGGGGTGTTTTGAGGCTAGAGGAGATGTTCGGGCTGTTTATAGACCGCTGGCTATGAAAAGAGGTGCAGCTGGGGCCGTGGTCGGGAGTGAGATTTCTGTTGAGTTGGTCTGGGGCGCTGTGTGCAGGACCATATTACGGAGGTACTGGTTTGGCGGTACGGTTGGCGGTACGTTTGGCGGTTCGGTTGGCGGTACGGTTGGCGGTTCGGTTGGCGGTACGTTTGGAGGGAAGATTCGGCCGCGACTAACTGGTGACGCCCCGAATGCGGTCTCGGTAGTCCTGGAGCTGGCTGTTGAGCTGCTGCTGCAACTGTGCATTGTAAACGTGCTTCTGGTAGACGTCCTCGTCCACTAGAAAGTTGAGGCCATTGTTGAAGTTGTCGTACGCCGTGGACGTCACCGTCACAGGAAAACACCACTGGTACCAGCGACAGCCCATGGTGGAGGTCCAGTTGCGGGCCGGCCCCAAGTCGTAGATGTGCCCCAACTTCCTGCGTTTGCCGGTGTTGTCATACTCGTATTGCCCCTTGTCGGCGCCGTTCCAGTGCGAGTCCTGGAACTCGATGGTGGTGGTGTTGCGGAGCACCAAGTACACCAGAAACGCCGTGAAGCAGCCCACGGAAATGAAAAACACTAGCGACACCACCAAGAGAAACACAAGGCTGAGCAGAAGGTACTCGTCCGCGTACTGGCCCTCGACGAAGAAGCCATAGAGCATTTCAAACGAAACAACCAACACCAAGCCGCTGAACATGGTGATGTATAGAAGCAGCTGGATGAAGAACTTGTGGTTCCGGAAGCCAATGCAGCACGCAAACCACGGGCAGTGGTGGTCCATTTTCAAGTAGCAGCAGCGGCACACGGAGCAGTGATGGCAGCGGTCGGGTTTCCACGCCTGGCAGGTGGTGCACGAGCGGTACGACGTCGTGTTGTTCTCGATGTAATGGCTCGTGAGAAGCCAGTGGGGAGGCGTGACCAGGTCCGAGGCGGCGCTCTCCCGGGGCGAGTTCAAGGGGCTCTTGGCGGAGTCGGAGTCAAGGGACTCATAGGGCACGGAAGCCCTTTTGGGCGCCAACCGTAGGAGGCTGAAGTCGGCGGGCGAGCCTGCACCCACCATGATCACCTTGTGGTAGGTGTACAACGAGAGGAGATAGAGCGCCAGCACTAGACTCGTCATCAGAAGGGCGTACCACGAGTAATGGTAGTGCATGTGGAGCTGCTTGACGGCGGTGTACTCGGCCCACGAGAGCGTCGCGCTGGCAAGCGCCTTGGGGAAGAGCGTCAGGAGAGCGCTGCAGAAGCGGAGGCACGAGCCTTTGTGGGACCACATAACCACGGGCTGTGTAATGAGCATGTAGTCGGAGTGGGTTGTGGCGAGCGCAGTCACTCGCCATGAGCACTGCTTTCGCGACGAGAACAACTGCGACGAGCATGTTTATATACAGTCCTGCTGGGGTCCATTTGGCGGCCATCTGTCGGTCGTCGTCGTCGGTCGTGGGTCGTCGTCGGTCGTGGGTCGTCGTCGTCGGTCGTCGTCGCCCATTCCCTAGACATGCTTCTTGAGAGCAGCGCCGCTGCTCTTGGC
This sequence comes from Metschnikowia proteae, assembly GCA_002370515.1. Taxonomy (NCBI): domain Eukaryota; kingdom Fungi; phylum Ascomycota; class Pichiomycetes; order Serinales; family Metschnikowiaceae; genus Metschnikowia; species Metschnikowia proteae. Next base: position 28,326 of record NKYY01000036.1, on the reverse strand, counting down.
GTACGACTCGTAGCCGATCCCGCCAAACACAAGCGCCACGCCAAGCCACTGCGTCGCAGCCAAATGATGCCCGAACAACACCACGCTCAAGATCATGCTGATCATCTTGCGCGTGACCGTCGCCGTGACCAAGATCAACGAGTCGAACTTCTCGAGAATGATAAACACAAACACCTGGCCGACGGACCCGAGCAACGCAAACAATATCACATCCGTTACCACCGCAGGGTACGCCCGCACAAAAGCCACACTGTAGCAAAGCTCCGACTCGTAGCGGGCCACCAAGAGGTACGCCGCCGTCATCGCAAACACAAAGATATTCAACACACACATGAGAGAGGCGCCCGTGAGCTTCTGCACCGAGGCCTGCGCCTTGAAGAGCTGGTCCTGCGTGGAGTTGGTGTAGCCGTCCAACAACATCGACGCAAGCAACTGGCCCATTCCAAGCACCGTGTTTCCATCATTGAGCGAGTCCCGGTACTTGCCGCCGGACTTCGAGAGCGTGAACACCACCACGCCGCCAGTGACCAACAGTGCAACCACGTACTTGTGCGGAGGAAACTTGGTACGGTAGAGCACGAAGTGCACCAACATCACCGGCAACAACTTGCACGACTTGGCCAAGAGATACGCCAAGTAGTCCACGTGTTTCAACGAAAGGTACCCGACCGGAGAGGACACGCTGGAGGCCAACGCGATCACCAAAAACGCCCGTAGAAACGTCCGGCTTCCGTTTTGCTGATTCTGCAAAACCTTGAGCGGGTTCTGCCCATGTGCAACTAGGGAGTAGACGAAGCCGATCACGCTGGCGAACAACGCCTGGATGCAATTGACCATGAGCGGCGCCTTGAAGTAGATCGCTTCGTTTTCGACAATTGAGTAGGGCTTTGTGTTGATTCTCTCCTGCAAAAGCGACCATGAGAGGAACAGCGCGTAGAGCCCAAGCACGCAGAACACGAGAACCGGGGCATTTTTGTGCATGGCGGGAGGATAGAGTGGAAGAATGTAGTGCAGAGGAGCGTGTTGATGTCGCGCTGGACTCTCATGCGACAGTGCGAGGTAGATCTCTGCGCTGCTTTGGCCTGGACAAAATCTGTGCCACCTACAGTACTAATTATCTGTCCTTTGTCCATGGTGAGCGGTCGCCGCTTTGTCGTGATAAGGATCTGCTCCGGCACAGCAGAGTAGACACCTGGGTTTCTGCAGAGTAGACGCCTGGGTTTCATCAGAGTAGACGCCTGGGTTTCATCAGAGTAGACACCTGGGTTTCTGCAGAGTAGACACCTGGGTTTCTGCAGAGTAGACACCTGGGTTTCATCAGAGTAGACACCTGGGTTTCATCAGAGTAGACGCCTGGGTTTCATCAGAGTAGACACCTGGGTTTCATCAGAGTAGACACCTGGGTTTCATCAGAGTAGACACCTGAGTTTCATCAGAGTAGACACCTGGGTTTCATCAGAGTAGACACCTGAGTTTCATCAGAGTAGACACCTGGGTTTCTGCAGAGTAGACACCTGAGTTTCTGCAGAGTTATCAGGGCCGAATCCTCTAGGCTCTTCCAAAGATCCCAAAAAATCCACCCTTTTTCTTGTCCGACAGCTCGCCCGTAGTAGCTGAAGTGGTGCTGCGCTCGGCACCATCGCTGTACCCAATGTAATTGAACGCAATATCAAACAATACCGCCTTGCATAGAACAGGCAGAATGTGGCCAGCCTTTTCGGCCTTGGCCATTTTGTGAATGCTGTCGAGGGAGAGTGATTGGTGGATGTCCTCACTAACAAGGCCCGTCGCCCGAGACACTCTCTGCAACTCCGTCATGACATGAATCTGCAATAAGCGACTGTCAACCCCGGCTTTGATTTTCTGCACGTCTTCGTTGCTGAAGACGCCGTATGGAAAGTCCTGCACACCGGAGCCTTCTTCGAGCAGAGAGACAATCGGCTGCACGTGGAGGAACAACTTGAGCGCCTCGGGGAGCTTGCCGACGGCCGCGTACAAATCTGCAGTGGTGATGCACTTTTCGACACTGAAGAATTTGGTCATTTGCTCCAACGACGACGACAACTCCTCGTCGTTATAAACACCCGGCAAGTCAGAGAGCTCATTAATGGTGCTGATGATGGACGAGAAAAGCCTCAAGTTGTCCTTTCCTTTTTCAAGCCTTTCAACTATAGAAGCGGCGTCAAAGCCGTCGAACGAACGCGACGTGAGCGAAAGGTCCCTCTTGATGCGGGAAAAAAGCATGTTGTACTTGAGGTACGTCAAGAGAATGGCGCCATGGTGGGTTTTCTCTGCGTCGTCATCATCGTGGTTGTTGGCCAAGTCGGCGGTGTGAAGATCCACCAACGACGACCACTGCGAGTACATGGAGTCCAATTTATTGAACACCATGGAGCCCCAGTCGAGGTTCTGCAAGTCAAAGAGCTTCTGCGCCACCTCGTCGTTGTAGAGGCGGGCCTCGTGGCTGCGCCACGTGATGTGCTTGGGGACGGGTTCTTCGGACAGAGCCCTGAAAAAGTCGGCGTCGAAGGACTCGATTAGGCCCACAGCCGGCGCCAACCAGGCTACCGCGCCGTCCTTGGAGTGGTTCCTCGAAATGGTGCGCAACCCCGTGCCCGAGTCATTTGCCTTGTGCTGAGACAAGGCCAAGTTCAACGAGGGGTCAACCAAGGAGCTGAACAACTCCTCGGCCAAAACGTGCCCAAAGCGGTCATCGGCCTCGTCGTCCTGCACGTGGCGGTCCAAGATCTCCAACCCACACCGGGCAATGGACAACGCATTGATAGCCAGCAGCCAGTGCTTCTTGCTGACTGCATACACGCCCTGGCAGAGCGCAGCATAGACGTAGAACTCTAGCTTCATGCCGCGGTCCTGCTCACGTGCAACCACCGAGAGCAAGTGGCGGCACGTGGTCACGGCCCTCTTCAACTTGCTGACCATCGACTTCCTGTGTGAAGCCATTCTCTCGCCGCTGACCTCGATCAAGCTCTTGATCTCCAACGCATGCAACGTGTTTCTCTCTGCAATGAGGAGAAGCACCAACGCATGGCGGCGGTCTGCGTCGTACAAGTCGCCCGAGATGTGTGACGTCTTTTCGTTTTCCCGGTAGTGCCTCGTGTCTCGGGTGACCATGTGCAACGTGTGGCGCAACCGGACCAACGACTTGCTCACCCGCTGCCTGTGTTTACGGAAATCCTCGTAGTTGGTGAGGTACGCGCTTAGCCGCTCGCCGAACGTGACGCCTAGGGGGCTGAAGGTGGACATGGTTGGTCTGCAGCGGGTGTTGTCGGTCTTTTTTCTGCGCCTGGAGCACGGGGTGCGCGGGTCACGTGCGGCTGCGCGCCAAGCGCTTTGCGTGCAGCTGGCTGCCTATATAAATAGTGCAGCCCCGCTCCCAAACGCTGCCGCTTTGGTTCCGTTCTTACCCCCTGGCACTTGCACCCGTACATCCTAACATGGACGGACTCGTCGACGGGTCCATCGACATCTACGCCGAGCTTGGCGTGGGACGCAATGCCTCCGATGCCGAGATCCACCGCCAGTACCGCAAACTGGCGCTCCGCTTCCACCCGGACAAGGACCCGTCTGCAGAGGCGCAGGCGAAGTTCCACCTCCACCAAGCCATCCACGCCGTGCTCACGCAGCCAGCGCTCCGAAGGCAATATGACGAGGTAGCCACGGCCCGCCATTCTGCCCATGATACGGCTGCTGCCGCACGCGTGGCGGCGTTTCGGGAGAAGCTCCGCACCCACGAGCGCTTGGCCAAAGATGCCGCGTGCGGTGTTCCTGCGCTGGCCCTGAAGGGTTTTTCGGCGCTGGCTCTGGCCCAGGCCAACGGTTTCCCGGCGCTGGCCCAGGCCAACGGTCTTTCGGCGCTGGCCCTGGCCAACGGTCTTTCGGCGCTGGCCCTGGCCAACGGTCTTTCGGCGCTGGCTCTAGCCCTGAAAGGCGTTTTGCTACGGAGAAGGCTTCAACAACAGATGCAGGACGGAAGGGGATATGTGGGGTCCCGAGAGCTCGCCGTGCCGCCGTACATGGCAGAATTCTTGCACAAATCGGTGCATGTATACTGGAAACAGAGGCCAGAGCCCGAGGCGCAGATCAGCGCGGAGATGTTGGCGGAAATCATGGCTGTTTTCGGCGCTATCGCTGCTTCTGAGACCCAGGGCCTTGCAGACACGTATTGCAAGGGCACCGTCAAGTTTCACCGCGCCGTGGATGCAGAGGATGCCGCCAGACACGACTACGGCAAGTCCAGTGCCTTGTGGCGGGCCACAGGCGTCCGGAAACAAGCGAGCTTGCTCCGGAAAGTGGAGTTTCACGAGCCGGTGGATGCCATCTTGCGGCCGTAGACGGGTCCTGCCCATCTGATATTGCACTTTGCACGACCTATACGACTATACGAGTCTTTCACGACCCACTGGACTGATCCACTGGACGACCCACTTGCGAATGCCACTTACTCCTTGGACCCACTTCCACTGTTCTTACGACGCAATTCTACTGACTCTAAGACTCTATTCTCAACTATTATATCCCTTCCGAATCTCATGAGCTAGACGGCCATGTGCTAGACGGGTGTATGGACCACAGACCCTGTACTCACTTCATGTAGAAGTAGACTCCGGCAAGAACGGCGAAAACCGCAGCGGCAACCAAAGGAAAAGGCAAGCTGCTCACCTCGGAAGACGAGCCTCCAGACGTGACCCCCTTGGCGTCGACAGTAACACCGCCTTCGAGCTTACCAATCAACAAGCCCTTCAAGATATCGTGCGCATCGTCCGAGTGGCCAATGTCGTTGAATGCCTCGGTGGCGTCTTCGCCAGCACAATCCACAATCACCTCCTCACCACCGGGGTGCTCGTCAAGGTAGGCGCTCACGTCGTAGACCTGGCCATTGTAGACGATCCACAAGTCCTCAGTGGTGTTGTGTTTCTTGACCTCGTCCATGGTGAACGTTTTCAATTCGGTGGTGTCGGACATCTTGATGTGTGTGGTTGTTGGGTATCCGGAAGTGTGCATGTGTTGAGCAGACGTGAAGACGGCGGAGCGCGTGTGTGCAGTACCCAATCAAAGTCGTGCGAATGGTCACATCGCGCGTGCTCGCCCTGCTTCGGGGCAAAAAGTCCCCGGTCGCGCGTCCGCTTGCCTGCTTGGCCTTCACATGCCGCTTGGGCGCGGCGCACGTCACAAGCTGGCCCGGACCACGAGGAACTCGGAGCGCGTGTTGAGGCCCGAGCGCAAGATCTCGCTTTGCTGCTTCATGAAGTCGTAGGTCACCACGTAGAGCGAACTGTGCTTTGTCTTTTCGCCAACAAAACTCGTCTCAAAGTCCTCGTCCTGCTTGAAGTAGTGCACGCTGACGTCACTGTCGAAGAGATGTAGGAACTGCTCCTCAAACTCGCGGTTGGCACCCGAACTCGACCGGATGTATATTTGCACCTCCGGGTAAACGCCCTCCAACTGCGTGGCCAAGTGGATGGCAAGGAGATCCGAGGAGCTCAACCGGTCGCTGTGGTCGAGCACAAGCTTCAACAGCTTCTTGTCCTCCGCCATATAATGAGTAGTCAACAATACGCCAACGTGGCACCTGCACTCCTGCAAGAGCTTTTCGTACTCCGAGAGGATCTCGCTATTCTGGAGGATCTTGCTATTCTGGATGCCATTCTGGATGCCATTCTGGATGCTATTCTGGATGCTATTCTGGATGCCATTCTGGATGCTATTCTGGATGCAATTCTGGATCTTGCCATTCTGGATCTTGCCATTCTGGATGCCATTCTGGATGCTATTCTCGGCTTCGCTCTGCACCAAGCTGGCGGCAACCATTGAAGTGAGAAGGAGATTGGACGACCCGCCAACCTGCTCATTGAGTAGCGCCATAAAGTTCTTGGCGGGTGCCAACAAAGACTTGGTGGAGAAGTTTATGTGCAAGAGGGAGCTGAACGCCTTAACAATGGCTAGCATGGACACCGAGTCCGCGTACTCCTGCTCATTTCCAGCGTAATCCCCCGTCGACGAGGCTTCCAAGAGGTGAGACGTCCGGGAGTCGAATTGCCGCAAGTGGACGGCCTTCACGTCTGTGTAGTGGTTGGTTCTCTCGAGGTCTTTGAGGAGCAACAACAAGTTCGACACCGTGTCGATTTTCTTCAACAAGAGCATCACCGCAGAGAAGCTGAAGCGGGGCAAATTCTCAAGCGACAAGTCGTTGGTCGCTTGGGACACGAGCTCCTCGGCCTCGCCGCTCTCTTTGCTGGTGCCCCACGCAGAGTTGTGTTGTCTATGGTGGGGCGGATACACCCAAAGGGCCAAAGGCGTGGTGAGGAACGTGGCCACCAACGCCATGACTATGAACATGGAGTACACCGTAGGCGAGATGATCTTGGCATTCAAGCCGATGTTCAACACGATGATCTCCACAATGCCTTTGCAGGACATGAGAACGCCCACCGCCAAAGAGTCTCTCCACGCCAAACCAGTCAATTTTGCAGCCACGTAGCCGCCGGCGATCTTGCCCACCATCGCGAGAGCGATCACGGCCACGACGTAAGCCCAGTCGATGCCACGCTTCAAGTCGCCAAGGTCCACATGGAGCCCGGCCATGGCAAAGTAGATGGGGATCATCACCAAGTGCACCAAGTCCTCGAGTTTCTCCGTGATCTTGATCACGTATCCATTGTCCCGCGGCACAATCACCCCCACCATAAACGCCCCGAAAATGGGATGCACTCCAATGATGTCCGTGTAGAACGCAGAAGCAAACACCATAACAACGATAAGCACCATCAGCAACTGCGAGGGCACGCCGGTGGCCAACTCGCAGGTAAATGCCCGCAAGTAGTAGTTGAAAGCGGCCCGCACAGGGTACATGACAAACAAGCACCACGCCGCCGTAAGAAGCAAGATGTACACGGTGTGCACGCCGGAGTCGGCGTTTGCGAGCGTCACCACAAGCGCTAGCAAAATCCACCCGACCAAGTCATTAAGAATGCCTGCAGACAACACAATGGTGCCCACCCGGTCGCCAATCAAGTTCAAGTCCACGAGAATCCGGGCCAACACGGGAAACGCAGTGATGCACAACGCCACGGCTATGAACACCAGAAACGTGCTCTGCGAAATCGGGCTGCTGGAGTCATGGTACTCGTTGTACAAGCCCTTGGCAATGCCACACCCCAAGGCAAATGGAACGGCCATGTTTATGAGCCCCACAGTAAGTGCCACCTTGGCGTTTTTCCGGATATACTGTAAGTCGACCTCTAGCCCCACAATGAAGAGAAAGAAGATGATGCCCACATTAGCCACCAACGTCAAGCCCGCGTGGGACTCCGGGGGGAAGCACGTGCTGGTGAATCCCGGAATCCGGCCCATGACGGTGGGCCCGAGAAGAATGCCGCAGAGCACCTCGGCAATGACTCGTGGCTGCTGGAGCTTTTTGAGCGGGTAGTTGAGGAGATGGCAAAACGCCATGATCACTATGGCCTGGAAGAGAAATAACGTGTATGGAGACGAGGCCGAGTACTCGAGCGGGTTGCGCCCGGCTACGATTCCGGCTACCGAGCCTGTGGTCACGCCTGCCATTTGAGATCGTTGTGCTGGTACTGGTTGCTGCGGGCGTCGCTGAACCCCGCGAAAGTATCTGCCGCGATCAGTGGTGGTTACCGCCGCACGATGCCACACGTGACTAATACTTCCTCATCAACAGTCACTGGAGCTTGGACTCCAAGTTCACCAACAAACTGTACGTTTCACGCGGCATTCTGTACTGGATCATGCCCGCGTACACCATGCAATTCTTGGCGATGTTCCTCAACTTCTCGAGCTCCACCCGCTGCTGGTCATCCGCACCGTATTTCTTGGTGACTATTGCGTAGTGGATCTGAGACACGCACGTCATCACTATGGTGAGAACTGATGGGATCACTTTAACCAAGCTGACGTCGCAGCTGTTGAGCGCCTCGGCAGCTCGCCGAATCATGAAAAAGTCGTCGCTCTCCACGATGGGCAACAACTCCAACTTCTTGACTGCATCAAGTGTGCCCTGCCAATCTTTCTGCACAAACGATTGTCTGATATCTATGATTGGGAGAAGGTATCCCACAATCTCGCTCTCCTTGTGTGACACCTTTTCTGAAATGTGGGTGTTGTTGAAAACCTCCATGATGTGCTTGCTGAGCAAGATGAAATTGTTCTCCACGGAGGCCTTGTTTTCGCCGCCCACATACGAGTCTTCGCTGATGAGTGGTCTGTCTAACTCTGTCACCGATAAGAGCTCACTCAAGAACTTATTGATCAAAGCCACAACCGTATTGTACTCTTGACAAAGCTGGTAGAGACACAACGCATCAAAAACACGGCCTTCTTCCTCGCATCTTCTGGCGCTGAGCTCAGTAATTTGCATGTAGAACTGGCGAATATTGTTCAAATTGATAAGCGAACGCTGCTTCTCCAAAATGCCGGGCGTTTTCTCTCCGTTGTGGTCATTCAAGTCGCCAAGCAATAAATTGAACTCACGTGACACAAGAATTAGCTCGCGGAGAGCCTCGTAGCACTTTTCATTCTCTTGTGTGCAATTTCCTCCTCGAGACAAACAAATGAGTATGAGATATTGGGCAGCCACCTTTGGGTCGCTGATTTTGAATGTGCGGGTGTATGAGCCCAAAAGGCGACTGTAGTTGAGCTCTAAGGACTCGGAAGACCCAAGAACTAGAAGCTCATCTGTATTAGCACTGGAAGTTTTCAATAAGCCATAGTAGCATAGAGATATAGCCAAATGAACAGCATCACACTCGCTAATATGTTCATAGACGTACTTGACTGCCAACTCATAGAGCCCGAGCATCACCAATGTTTTGGCATACAGCGGGTTATTTGAAGAAGCATTGAATCTGGAAGGTCCCAAGGAAACGACTTTTGCTTGGAGGTTTTCGAGACTATAGTTTTCAAACAAGAGCTTTGACGAGAAGTCTCGCAGAAACTCGTTTATGATCAGCAAGTGGAACCATAGCCAATCTTCCATGCTCAAGTTCAAGGCTGTGGGTAAATTTTTCTTGGCCAAATCACACTTGGCGATAATCTTGTATACCGCATACTTGTATGGATCGAACAGCGTGGAATTTTCGTCCATGTACTGGAAATTACCGCTGAAATCGGAAGTGATCCTCTCCTGCAAATCGTTCGACAATCCAAAACACTCCGAGCCCACGTAGTGGGAAAGATATGCGGGGAAATTCCGATCAAATTTGTTGAAAGCGTTCTCGTTGGATCTGCAAAATTCCACGGCTTCCTTGTAAAGACCACTTCTCATCAAATAGAACAAAAGAACCCACACATGCACGTCATTGAAACATAAAGTTCTCTCCAAAAGACGAGAATCGTTGTTCTTCTTGATCACCTTCTCGATGAAATAAGACACTTTGTTAACATTGCTGGCATGCTGGAATTGAGCGGGTTTTTTGTCGTCTTTCATGTAGATCTCATCCAAGTAATTGAAGAACTGCAGCTCCAAGGCCGTCTTGGCGGTCTGTACGATGCGCTTCTTCTTCAGACCCGATGGCCCGGAGCCTGGTGTTTCGCCCGAGTCGTAGAAAGCTTGCTCCTGATTGACGGTTGCCAACTTCTCATTGGTGAAGTCGGCCATGTGTCTCCAGATGTCGGCCATTTGCTTGGACTTGAAGTCGGAGCTGGACTTGCTCAAATCCTCCAAGCTTAAGCAGATCGGAAAAGGCTTCCCCAGCAAACGGCTCTCGTTGAGATTATAGGTGATTTTGGCACAGCTCTCGAACTTGTCTCTGTTCACGTGTTTCGTTGACAGCTTGTTTTCAGACAAGGAAGAGAGAATGTGGTAATTCCCCGGCAACGACTTATTCCAGGTGAACGACTTGGCCAAGTCCTCGCTGGAGATCTTGCCCTTGGTGGGGATCCCCAAGTTCTTCTTCAAGTGGTCCTTCCGCACTTTCCAATCAATCGATATATTCTGGTTGATGAAGCTGTCAAAGTCCCTTGATGCCGACAACAACGACAGCTCGATGGCGCTGAGGATGTTCTCCTCTTTCTTGGCAGTCAAGTAGTTCTCCACGTCTGCAGGATCGGCTATGCTGCCCAAAGACACGGTGTTTTCGTGGTCCGGGTATTCACGGCCCTCTCCAGAGGGCAAGATCAGAAGATCGTTTTCAAAGTCGGATGCATTGATGCCGCTTCCGGATAGGAGGTAGTGTGCACGCGTGAAGTTGTTGTCGTTGATTTCCTTGCGCCTCAATTGGTTCGTTTCCTTTTGCAACTCGTTCAACGTCAAGTGGATGGAGCCGATGTTGGCGTGGTTGATTTTGGGCAAGTTGTGCGCCGAGTCCAACAAATCCTTCAACGCCGCGTTGGGCTTCATTTCCGAAACGCTGGGTTGCACGTTCAACTGCAGCTGCACCGAGTCCTTGTTGAAGGGGCTCGGGCCGTGTGTTGCATTAGGGGGCGGGTTGGGGGTGTTCCCATTACCGCTTTGGGGTTGCGGTTGGGCCAGGGTTTGGCCGAACAAAGACGGGGCTTGATTGGCCAGGGGCGCCAGCGTTGCGGAGGAGGCTCCGAAGGAAAACCCCGCGGATTGGCCGCTTGGTTTGTTGCCAAAAAGGGACATCTCGTAGCCGTGGTTCTCTAGTTGTTGGTGTCTAGTTGTTGGTGTCTAGTTGTTGGTGTCTGAGGGCTGGAAATGCGGTGCGAAGCGGCGGCGTTACCCGCCGCGCGGGCCAATACTTAAGGCGCGCGCTTCCCAGCGGAAACTTTTTTCCCCAACTATGTCCAATAGTACTCCATCACAATAGACAGTGCACCGTTATCGCCCGCCGTCGGTTTGTGGTCCCCATGCAGTTCTTGTGTGGTGGCTGCTCCCATCCGTGGCGGGCATCTATAATAATTGAGTGCGATAGATGATGGATAGAGCAACTTGGGTCCTTAAAGAACCTGTCTGGATCATTGAGCTGAAAGAGAGGTGTCAGTGGGCCCATATATTCTAAGCGAACCTTGAGTTTTGGAATTTAAATCTGTAAGTATTTCAAATACTGTAAGTACTGATTTCAAATACTGTAAGTACTGATTTCAAATACTGTAAGTACTGATTTCAAACACTGTAAGTACTGATTTCCAAATAGAAATTACTGTAAGTACAGATCTGTCCAATCTCTGTACGCATCTGTCCGTCTCCTAGGAAGCTTCCGGACTTTCAAACTATATTACAGGCACTGAACACCTGCCGACACCGGATTCTATAAGCGTAACTAAAGTTGCGTCAAGCAAACGTCTGGAAACTCCTCCTCCTCATTGTTGCCAAGGCCTCCTGCAAAGTTGGCTCTGCAAGAGTACTTCTTGATGGGAAAGAACCAGTAGCCCAAGGCGAAAATAGCATACACTGCATACACCACGCACACGTAGTTCATGGTGTCGGCAGTCACGGGCATGAACGACGGAAGCGAAAAGAAGCCAAGAGCAAACAAGGCCCAGGCCACCGTGACGATGTTGGCCACGAAGCCGATCTTCCCAAGCCAGAACGAGCCGTGTTTGATGTTGTTGCGGCCTCTGTAGAGCAAGCAAAGAGTCGGCACCATGTAACTCAAAAGAAGGAACGTGATGCAGCCAACCACCATGGAGTTGAACGCCGTAGACGAGGCCAAGTACAAGCAGCCCAAAATCGCCACTATCACCGACGACACCAAGTGCGCGTTCAAAGGCACTCCCAAGTTGGGGTCAACAATAGACAAGTACTTGGAGTATGGCAAGCCGTTGTCTCTGCTAAAAGACCAGCACAATCTGGCCTGCCAGGTGTGTGAGGAAATGGTGCAGCCGACTCCGGTGAGGAAGATCAAGGTGCCCAAGCAAATGGCCCCGGCACGGTTGTTCAAAGCCTGGTAGTAGATGTCGAGGATCGGAAGTCCCGAGCCGTTGTTGATGATGTCGTCCAAGTTCCTGACACAGAAGAACATGGAGATGGCATAGGTCAAAGACGTGATCATTCCGATGGTCACCGTGCCCAAAATAGCAATCGGAATCACACGGTCCGCGTTGTGCACCTCCTCGGCCAAATGCGAGGCTGAATCGAGACACGAGAAACTCCAGTTGGGGTTGATCAACCCCACGATAAACGCAATGCCGGCACTCTTCCAGCCGGTGTTGTTCTGGAACTCCACGAACACAAACTCGGCGGTGTTGTAGTTGCCTCTGGCCACAATCAAAACGGTCAAGGTGATGACCACGTAGGAGAACAACGACGTGTACAAGGCGCCGGAGGCGATGATGGGGAGGTACTTGCCGTAGCAGTTGAACACCACGAGAGCGGCGTTGATGATCTGGTAAATGACAAACAACTCCCAGGGCTTGGTCTCGTGCTCCGGGTGCATCAAGCGGTAGAAGCCCATGATGGTGGACGCAATACTCAACGCCATGGACGCGCTGGTGAACAACGAGCCGGCCCAGGCCAACGAGCCACAGAGGTACGACAAAAACCCGGAGTACTTGCGTGGCGACAACACCCGTGTCCACACGTACTGTCCTCCAGCGGAGGGGATAGCCGAGGAAAGCTCGGAGAGCGTGATGCCGATGTTGTAGGAGATGAAGGCGATGATCATGATGCCGTAGATGATCAACATGGGGCCACCGGACTGGATGCCGGTGACAAGCGACGCGGAGATGCCGAACCACGAGTTGGTCAAGCCGAAGCCGATTCCGAGCACCGACCACACCGAGAAGGTTCTTTTAAGCTCTCCTTCCTCCAACGAGCTGGGGTCGTCCAAGGCCTTTTCCTTGTCTGTGGTGAAGACAGAGAGCCCCAAGGCCTCTTTGCTTTTGCTCTGGCTGATATCCATGGTAGTTCAGAGGCGGGATTCTTGAGGCGGGATTCTTGAGGCGGGATTCTTGAGGCGGAGAGAGCGGCCGGAGATTCGATCTTTTATACGTAGGTGAAAAAGTCGCGGGTGCGGCATCGAGTTACGACGCCGGGCGCGCCGTTTTTAGGTGGCCATGGCCATTATCACATGCTAATGGCACGGTTCGGAAGCTGCTTTTCGGGTCCTTCACGCCCGGGCGTGGGTGCTGGGTGCGCCCGCTTGCCTGGGAGACTTGGCTGGGAAGCCTGCCTGGCCCAGCGCCTTTCTTATCGCGTGCCGTGTCTTCCGGCCTGGTGAAGATAAGCCCCAAGTGGAGGCGCTGATTGGACTTTCTTGGGCAAGATGTGCGAGGGCGCGCGGGCGCTGGGTGCAGGCGGCCGCAGGTGTACGGGTTTCTGCGCGCCGGGCTATCTCTGCGTTTTTCCAGGGTTCGATTACCCAACCTGTCGGCGTGCCTTGCTGTCAGGGCTGGGTCATGTGCGATGGTGCGGGGGCTCGAGGGCCTGCATCGGCCTGTGGCTGGCCTGCATCGGCCTGCTGTCTGTCTGTCTGTCTGTCTGTCTGAGAGCAGGGCATGCAGGAACCAATCTGCGTCTTGCGATGTTGGCCCGATGCGCCGATAAGGCAGTCGCGGTCTCGCTAGCTTTTGATTAGTGAATGTCCGACTGTGATAGATGCTGTTGTTAGTATATCGGGGAGAATCGCTCCATCGGGAAAGGGAAAATAATCGGGGAGAATCGGTCCATCGGAAAAGGAAAATAATCGGGAAGAATCGGCTCATCGGGTTCAGAGGTACCTTCTTCCAACCGATTCTGGGCACATGTAGATTTGATACCTCTGTAAGGTCTCTGTAGTGCTAGATACAGGACCAGAAGTGGCACGCTGCTTTGAGCCCGAATTGGGGAGCAGGAGTCGGGGACGCCGAATGGGCTATCACAGAGAAGCAGATGTAAAGTAACACACATGAATACTCATAATACTCATATTAATAAACTTAACATAAATACTCATATAAATATACACATAAATACACATATGAATACACATATAATACACATATGAATACACATATAATACTCATATGAATACACATATAATACTCATATGAATACACACATGAACACACATGAATACATATAATACACACATAAATACTCATATAATACACACATAAATACTCATATGAATACTCATAATACTCATATAAATACTTAAATATATACTCGTATTTACTTATATAAAAACTCATATGAATACTCGTATGAATACACTTACTATGAATACTCATATTAATACACATAATACTCATATGAATACGCTTAATATAAGTACTCATATGGATACACTTAACATAAATACTCATATAATACTCATATGAATACTCATATTAATACACATAATACTCATATGAATACGCTTAATATAAGTACTCATATGGATACACTTAACATAAATACTCATATAATACTCATATGAATACTCATGAATACTCATATAAATACTTATATCAATACTCATGAATACTCATATAGAGACTCATGAATACACTTATTAAGAATACTCGTATGAATACGCTTGATATAAATACTCATATGAATACACTTAACATAAAGACTCATATAAATACTCTTGTAATATGAATACTCATTATACTCATAATGCTCATATGTATACTCATATGAATACTCATAATACTCATATGAATACTCATAATACTCATATAAATACTCATGACCACTCATATGATACACACATAAATACTCATGAATACACTTAATGTGATTACTCATATGATACACACATAAATACACTTAATGTGAATACACTTATTATGAATACACATATGAATACACATATTATGAATACTCGTATGAATACTTGTATGAATACACTTATGAATACTCATATGAATACACTCATGAATACACTTATGAATACACTTATTATGAATACACTTATTATGAATATACTCACTACGAATACACATATGAATACACTTTGTGAATACACTTAATGTGAATACTCGTTTAAATACTTATATAAATACTCGTATGAATACTCATATAAATACTCATATGAACACTCATGAATACTCATGAATACTCGTACAAATACACATATAATACACACATAAATACTCGTACACATACTTAAATAAATACTTATGAATACTCATATAGATACTCATATGAATACTCTTGTAATATAAATACTCATATATATACTCATGAATACTCATATGACTACTCGTATAAATACTCATATAAAACACTCATATGAACACTCTTGTAATATGAATACCCATAATACTCATGAATACTCTTGTAATATAAGTACTCATGAATACTGATATAAATACACTTAATGTGATTACACACATAAATACTCATATTAATACACTTATGAATACACATATGAATACACTTATTATGAATACTCATATGAATACTCTTGAATACTCATGAATTCTCTTGAATACTCATAATACTCATATAAATACTTAAATAAATACTCGTATAAATACTTATATAAATACTCATATGAATACTCGTATGAATACTCTCGTAATTTCTAATAATACTCATGAACACTCTTGTAATATAAGTACTCATGAATACTCATATAAATACTCATGAATACTCATATAAATACACTTAATGTGAATACACTTATTATGAATACACATAAATACTTATTATGAATACACATAAATACTCATATGAATACTCGTATAAATACATATGATTACTTTATGAATACTCATATGAATATACTTAATATATTTACTCATATAAATACTCTTGTAATATAAATACTCATATGAGTACACTTAATGTGAATACTTTTGTAATAGGAATATACTTAATATAAATACTCATAAATACTCATATAAATACTCATAAATACTCATAAATACTCATAAATACTCATAAATACTCATGAATACTCATAAATACTCATAAATACTCATGAATACTCATGAATACACTTATTATGAACATCTTGATTGGCTCCATGTCCGGAACCATCGTCAACGACCCTCAACCTCAGTGCATGTACTAATATAAATACTCACATAAATACTCATATTAATACACATATAATACACACATAAATACTCATGAATACACTTATCATGAATACAATTAATGTCAATACTCATATGAATATTCATATGAATACACTTATAATGAATACTCGTATGAATACACTTAATATAAATACACACATAATACCCATGAATTCTCATAACACTCATATAAATACTCATGAATACTCTTGTAATATGAATACACACATAAATACACATGAATTCTCATGAATGCTCATATTATAATACACTTATTATGAATACTCATATTAACACACATAATACTCATATAATACGCTTAATATAAATACTCATTTGAATACACTTAATATAAATACTCATATGAATACTCATATGATACACACATAAATACACATATAAATACACATATAAATACACTAATTATGAATACTCATATAATACTCATATGAATACACTTAATGTAGTTACTCATATAAATACTCTTGTAATATGAAACTCATGAATACACATATGAATACACTTGTATGAATACTCATGAATACTCTCATAATATGAATACTCATCATACTCATGAACACTCTTGTAATATAAGTACTCATGAATACTCGTATGACTACTCATATGAATACACTTATTATGAATACTTGTATGAATACTTGTATGAATACTTGTATGAATACTCGTACGAATACACTTATGAATACACTTAATGTGAATACCCGTATAAATACTTATATAAATACTCGTATGAATACTCATATGAACACTCATATGAACACTCATGAATACTCATAAATACTCATATGAATACTCGTATAAATACTCATATAATAATGTAGTTACTCATATAAATACTCTTGTAATATGAAACTCATGAATACTCATATGATACACATATGGATACACTTAATGTGAATACACACATAAATACTTATATGATACACACATAAATTCACTTCTTGTAATTACTCATAACTCTCGAATACTCATATACTCTCGAATACTCTTGAGTCTGGATGCAGTCCCCTTGAAGATACAGGTGAATCAGAATAAAATACAGATCGCATTTGGGTGTTCTCACCGGTGAAGCTCTCCAGATCGGGGTAAAAAGCCCAGCATTAGGCCGCAGAGACTGGCCGCATGCAGGACGTCCCACCATGGGCAGCTCCACGGGCAGGTCCAGGCACCAACGAGGCGAGCGGACGTATGGTGCCGAGGAGCCCAAGGGCCGGTGTCTAACGTGGCGGTCTGTTTTCCAAAACTCCAAATTGCGGCACTCCGATTTTACGTGGCCCAATCAATGTAGATGGGGGAGGTGTGAGTCCGCGAGACATTTGCAGACCACTGCCGCGGCTCAGAGAAGGCGAGAACAAGGTGTGGAGTTATAGGTAGGGACAGGAAATGGGAAAATGGGAAAAGAAAGATAGAGAGAATAATAGAGAATAATAGAGAATAATAGAGAATAATAGAGAATAACAGAGAATAACAGAGAATAACAGAGAATAATAGAGAATAACAGAGAATAATAGAGAATAATAGAGAATAATAGAGAATAACAGAGAATAATAGAGAATAACAGAGAATAATAGAGAATAATAGAGAATAACAGAGAATAATAGAGAATAATAGAGAATAACAGAGAATAATAGAGAATAACAGAGAATAATAGAGAATAACAGAGAATAATAGAGAATAATAGAGAATAATAGAGAATAACAGAGAATAATAGAGAATAACAGAGAATAATAGAGAATAACAGAGAATAATAGAGAATAACAGAGAATAATAGAGAGAATATGGATGGAACCAAAGTAGTCGAACCTAGCTTTAGTCATTATGTTAAGTTTAACGAATAATCTTTATCATCGGTTAGCGACCTAAATATACCAATTTAATAACAACTATATTAGCCGTTATTAAAAGATCAAGACGTAGTTTCATTTATAATTGTAATCTGAAATTCGGTGACAAGGGGGTTGCTAGTAAACTAGAGTGTTACGGTGAAATGTTTTGCTGCTCGTACTAACCACTCATCAGCAGCAAGAACTAGGCAAATAATAAGCAAATAATAGGCAAATAATAGGCAGAATAGAAACTAGAAACTAGAAGCTAGAAACTAGAAGCTAGAAACTAGAAGCTAGAAATTAGAAGCTAGAAGCTAGAAACTAATGGAGGTCAGATGAAAGTTCAATAGGCATCCCATCAATCAATCATCGAAGTAGCTGCCTCGCACCGCGCCTGCATGCACCGCTAGCGCACTCAGCAATGGCTCAGGCCAGTCACTCCACCGCCAACAAGCTTCCCAATGCAGTACGTCGGCAAAGTCGGAGACTACGTGTACAACCAATGGAACTCGCTCAACCCGGCCACGCTCTCCGGCGCCATCGATATCATCGTCATCGAACACGCAGACGGCTCGCTCCACTGCTCTCCCTGGCACGTGAGATTCGGCAAGTTTCAGATCTTCAAGCCGCTGCAGAAGAAGATCGACTTGTACGTGAATGGCATCAAAACCGATATCCCCATGAAGTTGGGCGACGGCGGAGAGGCGTTTTTCGTGTTTGAAACGTCCGCCAAGGACCTCTCGCAGTCCTTGGTGACTTCCCCTGTGATCAGCGCCGAGAGTTCGCCCGACATCTCGCCCGTGGCTTCTCCGAGGCTGCCCGGCTCCTCGAACGAGCCGGAGTTGCTAGACTTGAACGACGACATCGATGCCCACTCGGCGTTGACCAACGCGTCGCCCTCGAAGACGGCTGTGAAGAGCGACGGCTCCAACCTACTGAAGTTGGCGTTTGAAAAGGTCAAGAAAATCTCGCAGCAGCTCAACATCCCCTCCAAGATCGACGACAACGGTGACATCATTCTAGATATGGACGGCTACAAGCCCAACTCCCAGAAGAACATCGATCTGTCTGACGAGGCAATGCACTCCACTTTCTTGGACGAGCTCAACAGCATTGCCAAGGGAAACAGCCTTCTCACCTCCCACGACGGCAACGAGCGCAATGAGGAGTTGGCTTTGTTCCAGAGTGTGTTGAGAAAGGACGAAAACGGAAACGTCAGAATTGTCTACGACGACAACGACCTCGACCAGTCGCCTGCGGAGAAAATAGGCGACGACGGACTCACGTTTCCCGCCGAGTCCACCGTTATTCAGGGCAGCGATCCCGGCTCTGTGCCCTACGACGAGAACAAGGTCTACTTCAAGACATTGAGGTTGACGTCCGAGCAGTTGTCCAGCATGAAGCTCCAGTACGGGCGCAACGACCTCAAATTCAGACTGTCGCAGGGCAACTCGCAGATTGAGTCCCAGCTCTACCTCTGGAAAGCCCACACGCCCATCGTGATCTCAGATATCGACGGCACAATCACCAAGTCAGATGCCTTGGGGCACGTCTTCAATATGCTTGGCAAAGACTGGACCCACCCCGGCGTGGCCAAACTCTTCCAGGACATCACCAGCAACGGCTACAATATCATGTATTTGACGGCTAGGTCCGTCGGCCAGGCCGACACCACACGGCAGTACCTCGATAGCATTGTGCAGGACGGCGTGAAGTTGCCCAAAGGGCCTGTGATCTTGAGTCCAGACAGAACTATGGCGGCGCTCAGAAGAGAGATTATTTTGAAGAAACCCGAGGTGTTCAAAATGGCATGCCTTCGCGATATAAAAAGCCTCTTCTTTGCCAAACTGGAGGAGTTTGCGGAGGACGATAGCGAGGACGATAGAACTCCCTTTTACGCCGGGTTCGGAAACAGAATTACCGACGCCATCAGTTACCGGAGCGTGAAAATCCCCTCTCATCGGATCTTCACCATCAACCCCAACGGTGAAGTGCATATGGAGTTGCTCGAGTTGGCCGGCTACAGGTCGTCGTACCTAGATATCGGAGAGTTGGTGGATCAATTCTTTCCGCCGTTGAACTTCATCAGCAAGGTGAACCACGGCTGGAACGAGGATCAGCTCAACCAATACATGCACAACAAGGATGAAAATTGGAAGGACTACGGAGCGTCGCCGGAATCGCCCAGATCGCCAGGCCTGCCAAGAAGCATCAACTCAGAAGACTTGCTCTTGAGGCAAGACGATAAGTTTACTGATCTCAATTTCTGGAGGGATCCTCTTACGAATTTCAGCGACCTCTCGGACCTGGATGAAGACGATGCTGCTTCCCTGAAAAGCTTACCCAGTCCAACAAGATCTCCATTGCTAGGGCCTGTCTCGAGCCACTCGCTATCGGTCAAGGATGAGGAGAAACCTGCCAAAAGAGAACGACCAATTTCTGCTTCGTTCACTTCGCCTCTCAAGAATTTCATGATGCGTGGAGACATCGAACCAAAGTCCATGAAAACGCCACCTCATGCTGACCGTCAGGAGTTAGCACGAAGAGTCGATAAAGATTGCAATTTGTCGAGGAATGATGATACTGATGAGGACGATGAGGAAGATGACGACTACACTGATGACGACTACGACAGCGAGGAAGATGAAGATGAAGAGGATGAAGAGGATGAAGAAGATGAAGAAGAGGAAGAGGATGAAGAAGATGAAGAGGATGAAGAGGATGAAGAGGATGAAGAGGATGAAGATGAAGAGGATGAAGAAGACGAAGCGGATGAAGAAGACGAAGTGGATGAAGATCTAGGCTACGAGCTTACCAAAACCCGGGGCGGGGCTTTGGGTGACGTCGAGAATGAAGACGATGTGCAGCGAGCTACGGAGGTAGATGACGAAGATATTGATCTTGATGATGGTCTTCCTGAAAAGCTGAGTGCAGGCACTTCTGAAAACAAGGAAGCAGCACAGGCGGAGACTGTCCCGAAGAATGTGAGGATTGTTACGGCAAGCGACATTTTAAAAAACATGAGGTCTTGATTAGCTTGAATAATGGCATTATGTAACAACATGATTGTAGCAAAAAAACAGGAGTAGATTCAAGTGTTAATTAGACCCTAAAGGAGTGAGCGCCCGAAAAAATAAAACCTCCGATACCGGGAATCGAACCCGGATCTGCTCGGTGAGAGCGAACTGTGATAGCCATTACACTATATCGGACTTCTTGAAATTCTAGAAAACTGGTTATAGTCACTGGAACTTTTTAAAAGTAGCTAGTTACTCAAGATAACTATAAAGATCCTGTTCCCAGATTCATCATAGTGAAATATAACCGTTCTTATACAGTTATTCTACGGGATTAGGCTGTCCGCCTAATATGCCGTCCTAGATACGCATATCCCTTTGGGTGCGTATGGCTCATATCAGGTGATTCCAAAAGGGTTACAATGGGATGTGAAACTTGGTCACGCACAGCGTCGTTTTACAATAGATGGGTGTAGTGTGCCTATCGCGAGCTAACCCATTTGTTCTGGAGTATCCGCACCATTCATTATTAGCTCAATCCATAGTTACTGGGTAAGTGACATAGTAACTCTGATTTCGTTTCCTAACAAAATTGTAAGAAACAAGTTCGTCTCGTGTCTACCCAGAAAAGCCTACATACATTTCGTACAAGTGGAGACATAAACCCTAAGGTTATGTTCCAGCATGCAGTCAGATCTATTAAAGAGTCCCCGACGTCCCGTTTAGGTTGAGGACCCGAGTCAGACATGAGACGCATGTGCATACCCGGTAATCAGACGCATGCGCTTACCCGGTAATCAGACGCATGCGCTTACCCGGTAATCAGACGCATGCGCTTACCCGGTAATCAGACGCATGCGCTTACACATGCCAGCCACGGGTCTGGCTCGGATTCTCCTCTATACAAGAGACAACCCCCTTTCAATGGGCAATTCCTACGAGTACCCAAAAGGTAATACATACAATGCACTCCCTGAAAACTAGCCTACATTGTTTCACCTGACGCCCCTAAACGCCCTGTTTCACAAAAGGCATGCGCCCAGAGTGCCGCGTAGACTCCTCAACTATATAAGAGATACGCCAGCCGCTCTTTTAAAAAACAGTTCCTACGAGTATCCCGAAAGGCAATACATATAGTGCACTAGAAACAACCCATCTCTTAACACTTGTCAGCGCAGCGTTCTTTCCCCATTAACTATGAGCCCAACCTCCATCGACAGACCCCACTCTGGTCAAACACCACCTCGGTTAACCGCCGCAGAATCTCTCCCCTCTCCGTCAGACGACGAATTGGTCGGAGAGGTGGCTAACCTTGAAATTTCCCCAAAGGAAATCCTGAACCCCCGGCACCCCGAACCGGTTCCTGAACCCGCCACAGACGCGGCAAGGACCGAAGGCGGCACCCAAGGGACCGACATGGACATAGTCGACGAACTCAAGCAAATGAGAGAGCAAATGAGAGAGTATCTCCCTCTCTTGGCCGCCTTGAAACATCATGTCTCGAAACGGTTGGAGCAGGACCAGCTAACGGCCCCACTGGCCGGAAGCACCTTCCGGAACTCTTCATCTGCCTACCCAACCTGGAAAGAGCAAATGGAGATCGTAAAGGATATCCTGATCAGAAAAATTTCTGGGGAGGAAAACGCCAGTACGATCGACACGTTCTTCAAAATAGTGACGAGGGACGCGAAGCGGGATAGGCTCGATGACCACTTCAAAGTCCGCCTCGCAGCGAAGCATCTCACTGGCAAACTCGCTCAATGGTCCAAAGCGTTTCTTAACCATCCCCGATTCGCAGATAAAGAGGCAACTTTCCAGGAATACGAAGAGGCACTCCGCAATCACTATCAGGAAACTAGGCCCCTTGTCAACCCGGCAAATATCACATATTTGCTCAACCGGCAACGCGGGACCTTGGAAGAGTACTATAAAGAGTTCACCCGTCTTTCCCGACTCGCCGATGAGTGTTTAACCGCCGCCCCCGTCGCCGTTATCGTCTTTCGCGCCGGTCTCCGGAAGGACCTCCGCGACCGAAGCCTCCTTGTGGAAGCAGACTCGTGGGAAAAACTTTACTACTGGGCTTCAGCGGAACAAAAGAAAATCGACATTTATCGGAAATCTCGAAAATACGGCAGCCAAATGGCGCACAACACGCAGAACTCTCTGAGACCCTACGCAGGGGAATCCCTCTAACGCCCCCCGACCACACGCGTCCCAAAGCAACCAAGTCTCCTCTTCGCAGTCAAAAAATCAAACAGTTCGACGCTTTCGATAAAAGTAGCCTATCTCTAATAAAAGTTACGCGCCATTAAGAAAAAAGAAACTCCGATACCGGGAATCGAACCCGGATCTGCTCGGTGAGAGCGAACTGTGATAGCCATTACACTATATCGGAATTGTTATAGTTTGCAGATACCCATGTATATAGGTCGTCTTGCTCTCACTGCTTTTTCATCGACCCATAAACAAAACTCCCTGGCTCAGCCGGAAACGGGTATATTAAGTACAATGATCAGTAACTTTGGCTCTTGTATCGCCATATACAGTGCAATGCTTTAGAAGTGCCGTGGCTCCATAAGCGTGACACGTAGGAAGAATAGAGGTACACAGTACAGTGCAACTCAAGAGCGGCCCATGCGAGCCGCAAGACTGTCAGCCATTCTAACCTTCCATTGTATGATCAAAGAGACGGCAAAGCCTGCATGCAGTCGCAGTTTCCAGCGACGCCCACGGCCTCCAATTCAGCCAAGGTCGGCACTTGCGCCGTCTCTGACTTTTCCAGGGCACGCAGTACCAGAGCCTCACAGGACAAGGCCAGCTACCCGAAGCCCAAAATATTAAAACAATACATACAAACAACACCGACATACAAACAACACCGGCATACAAATAACACCGACATACAAATAACACCAACGAAAATAACAGAAGGGTTTTAAAAAATCAGCAGTTTTTTGAAAATAGTGGCAACCTTTTACCAGTGGCAAACCTTTTAGCAGAAACAATGAAGCTTTTAGGAGGACCAATGAACGCTTTTGGCAGGAACAATGAAACCTTTCAGCAGTGGCAATAGCATTTCGTCAGTATCAATGGATGCGTTTAACGGTGGCAACGTGGCATTGTCGGGGGATGCAGCTCGGTGCAATGGTGGCAGGCGTCGTCAGACATTCGTCTCTGTGCATTACCACGTTGTGTGTATGTGCACTACCACCTTCTGTGTCTGTGCAGTAATACTTTGATCTCTCTGTGCAGTACCACCTTCTGTGTATGTGCAGTACCACCTTCTGTGTCTGTGCAGTATACTTTGATCTCTATGTGCCATTACATTTTATGTGTCCGTGCAGTATACTTCGTTGCCTGTGCAGTATTTCTTTGTCTCGCGGCCCCGTCTGCTCAGCCCTAATACTGAGAAAACTGCGACTTGCGATGATGGACGCCGCGCCTGCATATAACACCCTTGGGAGCCCACATGCAGAGGGCAGACACAAACCTTACGGAGACTATGTAGGTATGCAGCACTTCCCAATATTCACGCGGCTCAAACACGCGGCTCATAACCAGCAATTTGTAGCGGATGGTGTACTGGGGCAGCTGGTCGATGTGAGTAGGGCACCGAGCGGCGTTGTATGCAGTACGAGTAATTTAAGTTGAGTAGTGGAACTTTTGTAATTCACAGCCATAGCGGCTAGGCCAAAGCAGCGTGATACAATAGGCAGCGTTTCACTGTTCAAACAAATCACCTCTAAGTTGTCTACAAAATAAATTTTTCAAGAAATGGGTGGTTGGTGTAGTGGCTAGCATTAATGCCTTCCAAGCATTAGACATGGGTTCGATTCCCGTACCACTCAAATTTTTTTGCCTTTCAAGCATCAACATGCGCTTTATCCGAACTCAATTTTTACGTTTTTACATTTTTACATTTTTACATTTTACATTTTTACATTTTACATTTTTACATTTTTACTTTTTCCGGCATCCCCCGCGGGACACGAACCGCGAAGCTCTTGTGCCCCCAATGACCCACGCCGGCCAACGCGTGCACCGTGCACGCCCGAGACCAAGGGCGCGAAGAGGCGTGCGCGCACCGCATTAAATGCCGCCACTTCTCAATGTTTTCTCACCACCCTCTTCTCTTTTCAACCACTACTCTTTCTTCAATGTCTGACACAGAAACCCCCATCGCTGACCCGCAATCTCCAATCGCCGAGCCACAATCCCCTGTCGCTGAGCAACAGCCTCAAGAGCCAGTCGCCGGAAGCAAGCTTTTCGTCAGACCCATCGGGTTTGAAACCTCCCGTGAGGCCGTCGAGGAGCTTTTCGGTGGCATTGGTCCTCTTGTAGATGTGCAAATCATGCGTGGCTACGGCTTCATTACCTACGAGACCGCCGAGGACGCAACCCGTGCCTCTGAAGAGTTGAATAACACCGAGCTTGATGGTACTACGTTGATGATTGAGTTTGCCCGTGAGAGAGCTCAAGACACGCGCGGAAAATACCGGGTTAAGGTCACGAACATCCCGGAAAACACCGCATGGCAAGACTTCAAGGACTTTGTCAGAGAGAAGACCTCGTTCTCGCCTACTTTCGCCAAGGTGTGGCGTGACGAAGAGTCCGGAGAGACTGTTGGTAACCTTGAGTTTGGTTCTAGCGAGGAGCTTGAGCAGGCCATTTCCTTGTTGAACCAAGCCGAGTACAAGGATGCTATCTTGGCCGCAGAAGAAGACACATCTCCTTTCGTTCCGCAAGCTAGCAGAGGCCGTGGAGGCTTCAGAGGAGGCTTCAGAGGCGGCCGTGGCGGATTCAGAGATGACGGCTTCAGAGGTGGAAGAGGCGGCTTCAGAGGCGGCCGTGGCGGCTTCAGAGATGACTTCCGTGGCGGACGTGGCGGCTTCAGAGGAGGCCGTGGAGGCCGCGGAGGCTTCAGAGACGATGGATTCAGAGGAGGCCGTGGAGGATTCAGAGGAGGCAGAGGCGGATTCGACCGTGAGAGCCGTGGAGGATACGAAAGAGACTCATACGTGCGTGACAGATCCCCTACCCGGTACTAAGCTAGTGGACATTTCCAAAGAAAGACCAGGCGAATTATGATATGTGTCCAATAAAAAGATGTATTAGTTTGAATAGAATCGTTGAAGGCCTGTGGTGGACCGGTGTACAGATGACACAGCCCGGATGGACAGAGTTTGAGGCCTACCAGGAGCGGCACAGCAGGGACACGCGGGGCGATCCCATTATCTGAGAGTAGCAGGCTACCTTGGTACATTTGCATATATACAATTGATGACCAGTTGCGTTGTAGCGGCCCGGTAGTGCAGAGAGCACATGGCGAGCGACTCATCATCGGAGACGCAATCGGAGACGCAATCGGAGACTCAATCGGAGACGCAATCGGAGACGCAATCGGAGACTCAATCGGAGACTCAATCGGAGACGCAATCGGAGACGCAATCGGAGACTCAATCGGAGACTCAATCGGAGACGCAATCGGAGACGCATTCGGAGACGCATTCGGAGACGCATTCGGAGACTCAATCGGAGACGCAATCATCAGACGCAATCATCACACTCAATCATCGTAGCTCTAGTCCCCACCGCAAGTTAGCACAACCCCCATCAATGGACACAGGCGTCTTCAGATACGGCGCACACCCGCTACAACAAGCTCGGGTTCTCCAGTACTCGGCCAGCAACACAAACACCCTTCTCTTCATCCACGGCGGAGCTTGGCGTGACCCCAACAACACATACGACGACTTTGCCCAGCTCGCCCAAATGCTCCAGGCACATGACCACATGAAACACACCAATATGGTTTCCATGAACTACCGGCTCTCACCCGAGGTCAAGCACCCGGCTCACTTGGCGGACGTGTTGGAGTGTGTCCGGTACTTGGCACACCAACAGTGTGGGCGTCTTCTGATGGTGGGCCATTCGGTGGGCGCCACGCTCATGATGCAGTTGCTCAACTGCGAGGAAATGGTGGGCACGGGCGACGCAGGGTTGCCAGACTTGACGCTCGGCAAGTTTTACTTCATCGACGGCATCTACAACATCGAGGCCTTGGTGCAGGAATACGGCGACGCCTACCGAGAGTTTGTGGAGATGGCGTTTTGCGGCGACTGGGGCGAGGCCAGCCAGCTCAGCTGGGGGCGGCCGAGCGCGCTAGCGGCGGTGCCGGAGCAGATGGTGGTGGTGTACTCGGAGCAGGACGAGTTGCTCAGCGAGCGCCAGTCACGGGAGTTTGTGGCGTACCTCGGGGGAGTGCAGTGCCGCGTGCAGTACATGCACGGGGTGTGGGGGCGGCACGAGGAAGTCTACAGACGGGAGGAGGTGGCGGAGATCATAGCCCGGGGCGAACGGCCAGCAGACGGCCCATAGGGCGGGGAGTGCAGTGCGGGCTAGAAAAGAATCCCAGCGCGGGTGTACGGGCGCGGTGTACGGGGCGGGTGTACGGGTGCGGTGTACGGGTGCGGGTGCACCGAAATTTTTTCGCCAGAACGCACCACTCCCAGCTCTACAGACCGTACAACATGTTTCAATCGTGGGCCGACGCCGAGGATGATATCCCAACGCCCGAGATCACCGAGAACTCCGACGGAACCAAGACGGTGGTCAGCTACCGGCTCAACGCCGACGGCAAAAAGGTGAAGATCACGCAAAGAATCAAGGAGGTCAAGGTCAAGGAGAGAGTGCACCCCTCCATCGCCATCCACCGCACATGGGCCAAGTACGGCAAGGAAAAGCACACGCCGCCCGGCCCGGACACAAGAACCACACAGCTCGGAGAAAAGGTGGAGTTGAAGCTCGCCGTGTCGTGGAAGGAAATGGACAAGAAGGACGAGGAGGAGAAGGCCGAGGAGACCGCCAACTTGGTCAGCACCAACAGACTCAAGTGCAGAACCTGTGGCGGAGACCATTTCACGTCCAAGTGTCCCTTCAAAGAGACGTTGGGCGCGGAGGGCGCCGGCGATTCGACCACGCCCGAACCCACGGAGTCGTCCAAGTACATTCCTGCACACTTGCGTGCCGGCGCCCCCACCAGAGAGTCCCGGGACGATTCTTGCACATTGAGAGTGTCGCAATTGAACTACTTTGTGGACGAGGACATGTTGAGGAACGAGTTGCTTGCCAAGTACGGCCCATTACAGAGAGTGGCGCTCATCACCAAGAGAGAGACGGGAGAGTCCAAGGGTTTTGCGTACGTGACGTTTGCCACCGAGCAGATGGCACAGATGGCCTTGGACGAGTTGAACGGCAAGGGTTACCACTCGTTGATTTTGAGGTTGGAGTGGTCGGTGAAGAAGAAGGTTTAGCATTGGTCTTGGCGTGCACCAGGCTGTATTTACAAAAGCAACATTAATATAGGAATCTGGAGACCGGCAGCGCTAGAAAGCGCTAGAAAGCACTAGAAAGCACTAGCAAGCACTAGCAAGAACTAGAAAGCACTAGAAAGCACTACAAAGCACTACAAAGCACTACAAAGCACTACAAAGCACTACAAAGCACTACAAAGCACTACAAAGCAC